>VDFB02300078.1:0-43377 GCA_007258455.2 Sequoia sempervirens | reverse complement strand
AATTTGGGTTCCTCACAAGGCAGATTGCACTTTGACTATCACAATAAAGTGTAACTGTACCCTATTTCAATCCAATATCTAAACACAAATGCTTTAGCCAAATGGATTCTTTACAGGCATGAGTAGTTGCCATGTACTCTTCCTTAGTAGTGGACAAAGTGACCACATCCTATTGCTTTCTCATCCAACTGATTGCACCACCATTAAGAGTAAACACATATGCACTGGTGGACCTTCTGCTATCGACATCACCAGCCTAATTTGAATCCACAAAACCATGAATACTTAGGGAATGTTGATCTCCTGTACTATGAAAACATATAGAGTACTCTGTTGTACCTCACAAATATCTAAAGACCCTCTTAACTACATCCCAATGCACTCTTCTAGGATTAGACATAAAACGAGAAAGAACTCCCACTGCTTGGGAAATGTCTAGTCTTGTACAGACCATAGCATACATTAAGCTTCCAACTGCACTCTGGTAAGGCACTCTGCTCATGTCTTCAATCTCCAATAGGGATGTAGGACATTGTGAAATAGAGAGCTTCATTCCCAATGTAATAGGAACACAAAGTGGTTTACAATCCTGCATGTTGTACCTTTGCAAAATAGAACATACTTACTCTGGCTAAGCCATAGCTTTTTGTTCTCACGATCTCTTCTAATCTCCATCCCAAGTATGTGTTTTTCTACACCAAGATCTTTCATTTCGAATTTCACAGAGAGCTGAGATTTCAATTCTGCAATCAAACCTTTTCCTTTCCCAATAAACAACATGTCATCAACATATAAAGCAATTACCAAGAAACAATAACCATCAGATTTAAAAATACACAGTGATCAAATTTAGATTGCACAAATCCCAAAATCATCACATATGTATCAAACTTCTGGTACCACATCCTAGGACTTTGTTTAAGGCCATACAAAGATTTATTTAACTTACAAACCGACTTTCTTTTACCTTTTACCATGTAGTGCTTTGGCTATGTCATATAAATTTCTTCCTCCAAATCACCATGAAGGAACGTAGTTTTCACATCCATTTGTTCCACCTCTAGATCATAAGCTGCTACAATAGATAATAAAAAAAAAATAGATGTCATTTTAGCAATAAGAGACAAAATATCATCATAATCAATACCCTCAACCTGAGAGTATCCCTTCGCAACCAATTGTGGCTTATACTTTTCAAAAATTTCTTCTAAACCAATCTTTTTCTTAAACACCCATTTACATCCAACAGGTTTCTGACCTTCAGGAAATGGTACAAGGTCCCATATATCATTCCTTTTAAGAGCTACCATCTCTTTATCCATGGCTATTTTCCAGGACTCTCAATCATTCATACCCAAAGCCTCTTGCACAAGTCTTGGTTCATCAATGTTAGTACTCAAAGAAAATATACACTTCCAATCATCAGGTGAATACCCATACCTTTGAGGTAGTTTCCTTTTCCTTGTAGACTTTTGAACAAGCTGAGGTGGAGGTTCTTCCACATCTTCCTCCTCTTCTGAATATTTAGAGCTTGATGAGCTCTCCTCAACTTCTTGTCTATTTTGGGGTCTCAATTCAACTTCCTCAAGCATAGAAGGAAGTTGAACCACATTGTTTTTCTATTCAATTTCTTTAAGTTGTTCTAGCTGAAAATTAACAAGAGAAGATTTAGTCTCAAAAAATAACACTTCTAGAATAAATTACCTTTTGTACAACAGGGTCCCAAAGCTTGTATCCTTTCACACCATAGTTGTAGTCGATGAAGATACATTTGACAACCTTAGAATCTAACTTTGTTCTCTTCTCCTTAGGCACATGTGCATATGCCTCACAACTAAAATCTCTCATATGTCTAAGTGAAGGATTTTTCCTCGACCATGCCTCCATTAGCGTTTTATCAATAAGTGCTTATGTAGGAGACCTATTTATTAAATAACAAGTAGTAGCAACAACTTTAGCCCAAATTTTTTGTTCTAGATTAGCTCCACTCAACATGCTCCTAGCCTTCTCCATCAACGTTTTGTTCATTCTTTTTGCAACTCCATTCTATTGCGAATAATACGGAATTGAATTTTGTCTTTTAATCCTGCAATTTGTACATAATCTGTCAAAGTCTACAGAGCAGTACTCATCGCCATTTTCAGTCCTCAAACATTTAATTTTCTTTCCAGTTTGAGTTTCTACCATAGCCTTGAACTCCTTAAAACGAATGAAAACTTCAGATTTACTCTTTAAAAAATATACCCATGTTCTCCTACTAAAATCATTAATGAAAGTAACATAATAAACTGATTTACCAATAGAAGCAACATCAACAGGACCAAATACATTAGAATGAATAAGATCCAAGATACATGAATACTTATGAGAGGACGAGTAAAACTAAACACAATTTTGTTTACCATAAATATAATGTTCACAGAAATCAAACTCTAGATTGCAATCATTCAACCCCTCAACGAGGTTCATATTTTTCAATGCTTTTAAACCCTTCTCTCCAATGTGGCAAAGCCTTTGGTGCCATAACATGGTATTCTTTGCAGGAAAATTTGATTCGGTAGACATAGCACCTTTGGGTACCCAAAAGCCACGACCATCTGCAGAAGAGGAAACCATCTCTTTTTTTAGCAAAGTAGTTTTTGGCTTAATCTTATCAGAAGTGCTATTACATTCAACTATGCATGCATCGAGATGGTAAAATGTACCCAATTTGCTTCCTCTCACTATCACCATAGCACCTCTCACTATTTTCACACCTGCTTCATAAATCTATACATGCACACTCGTAACTATTAGCTTGCTAACAAATAATAAATTCCTTGCTAGTCATGGGATATGCAAGAGACCATCAAATCATCTAACTCTACCATCAAAAAAATTCACATGAATACTACCATGGCCGACAATATCAAGGAAAGAGTCATCACCCAAATACACCTTACCACCATCATAGTTTTCATACTTACTAAACCAGTTTTTGTTAGGAGTAATGTGGAAAGATGCACCTGATTCTATCAACCATACATTATCACCTACACGAGTGGCCAAGGCTGTAATAAAGGCATCTCCATCTTCCTTTTTAGACTCAGAGTCATAATCTTGCTTCTTCTTCTTCTTTTTCTTCTCTTCTTTACATTCCTTTCGGAAGTGTTCGAGTTTTCCACAATCCCAGCATATTGTCTTGGACTTACCAGGAGATTTTGATATCCCCTTGTTTTTGGACTTCGAATGGCCATGTTGCTTCTCATCTTTGCCTTGTTCTTTTTGTCTTCCTCGAACACTCAAAGCCTCTTTGGCGTTCAAAGAGACCTTCCTTCTCATCTCTTCAGAGAGTAGAGAACCAACAACATCCTTCATCTTCAAGATGACAGAAGTGCTCCCAATGGCTATGACTAGGCTATCCCATGAGTCTGGTAGCGAACACAACAAATTTTGGCACCTTTCTTCTTCGTCCATCTTAACCCCAACTGAGTTCAACTAAGTCACTAGCATATTGAATGTTTCCAGATGCTCAAAAATTCATCCACCTTCTTCCATTCTCAAGGAACACAACTTCTTCCTCAAGAAAATCTTATTTACTAGGGATTTGGCTTGGTATATCTCACCCAACTTCTTCCAAAGATTCTTCAAAGTGGTTTCTTCGTAGATATTTATCAGGATTGAATCTGCAAGACATAGTCTAATGAGACCTTTAGCTTGTCTATCCATTACATCATATTTTGCAGCCAAAGTTGGATCTGTAGGCCTCTGGACATTTTCATCCACTACATCCCATAGATCTCGATCAATCAACAAATCTTCCATTTTCAACTTCCACATTTCAAAGTTTATGCTGGAAAACTTCTCTACCTCAATCGCCCCAGATGTGTTCACCATTCAGAAAAGATATTTGCAACAAGATCACAAAGTATCCTCTACACAAGCTCCCACTCAAACCTTGATTAACACAAAAAACCCAACAACCCACAATTGAAACCAAAGGTGATCAAGCTTTGATACCACTTGTAAGGAAATTAGAGTAGCGAAAACAATTTCCCACGCCAATCTTGAGAAGAGATATTATGCAAACTTTAAAACTGATCTAAAAGTTACAGAAAAATATAGAAACACATTCATAACAAAAAAAAACAATGAACACAAGATATACGTGGGGAAAACCCTTTCAGGTGAAAAACCCCACACTCCAAAGCCTGCTCAATGTATTTCAAATCCAACAACAAGATTACATACACTTGCAGAGCAAGTCTTTTATAGGAGTATCACCAGTAAACAATTCTAGAAGAATTTTGGTAGCAATTTGACAACATAATAGTACTTGCAAACTCAACACCACAAACTAATCCGCAAGCCTTCAATTTACAAACCTTTGGCAATATAAGAAACCATATGTGGTTTACAGAACCATGTACAAAACCTCTCATGAGGTGTATTGCCCAAAAATGCAAGATTTCAGTTTAAAATTAGGCTCTCACGTCCACAATATTCTCCTTGATTTTTGACCCTCAAAGATGTCATATTATCTCTAAAAATAATCCTTCCATGATATACTATCACATGGACATCTTTTGAAAACTGATGTTTCTATTTCAAAGCACCGACAAAGTAAACCAGTTGTAGGAAAATCTTAAATGAAAATAAATCAAATCTACAGAAATAGCAAGGTTGACACATCTCATTTCCAACACTTCCTGACCTCTTACTATCATCTACGATCTTGAGCCTCTCAGGGCTAGCCTTTGTCTTTATCATCCATTGACTCCTTTCACCTCCCCTTTCAATCCACAAGATCTTTCTTCTCCCTCTTCTTCTCTTCTCTTCCCACTCTCCTTTCAAACCATAGGAAAAATCTCCTCTTCTTTTTCTGCTCTCTTTCTAGAAAATTCCTCCACCTCTCTCTCCTTTCTCTATGGTATCACCTTCTCTTGTTTCCAATTAATTAAATACATATTTATATCCCTTTCATGTAACTAATTCTTTTAATTATCAGTTAAGAAAGATGGTTAAAGTTCCCTTAAAATTTCAAAAACTGGGGATATTTTCATAACTTGTATTTACTTGTTGGAAATCTAAGGGATTCGCAAACCATGTCAAATTTTGACAAGGGTTTCAAAACTAGGTTAGAAATCCAACTTCTCTTTAAGAGCTTTAAAATTTCCTCCACCATGTTTGTCATGCATCCTTGAAGTCTTTCCTTGATTTTCATAAAAGTTTTGATATGTTTGTTGCATTTTGATAAGGTTTTGACAACCTTGTCAGGTATTGATGAGTTTGTGACAACCTCATAGGGAATCAACATTGGTTTTGAAACAAACTTCAAATTTTTAAGCTCCTTTGAAAAAAAAATTCTCCCTTATATTTGCAACAAGATATTGATTTTGGGACTGTTGATGTCACTACCAAATAATCTTCTATTCAATTCACCAGAGGTTCTGAGTAGCACTTTGGGTTCTGAAAAGGTTATGGAAACCATGTCGTAGTTGATGAGGTTGGACAACCTTGTTGGGAGCCAATGTAGGTTTTGAAACTATGACATATCATTGATGTTGTTCTTTAAAATTATTTATTTCACTTTCATAATGAGTTGGAATCTTTCATCAACAACAGAGATGAATTCAAGAACCAAAGTTTTATTTAATGCAAACATTTTTTTATCAACAAGGAGGTTGCATAATGACTATCAAGTCCTGATAGGGTTATGTCAGGTCCAACGAGGTTGTGACAACCTTTTTGAGATTTGATGTAGGTTTTGAAACCTCTCGATTCTACCGACAATCGTAAACTTAGAATAACTTGGCCAACTTGAAATTGAATTTTTTATAAGTAGCTACTAAAACCAACAAGAGCACAAAAAAACTTAAAATAGACTAAAAATGAAATCTATTTTTTTTGTAATGCAAGATTTGCATGTAAACTTTGTAACAGCATATTCGGCTATAGTTTTAAAAATTCAACTGTCAACTAACTTTCAACTGAATTGCAACTAACTTGTTTTCGAAACTAGGGTTTCCAAATTGTTTCCAACTAATTCAAACATGCAACTATCTTTTGAATTTTAAGTTTCAGCTGACATGTAACAACTAACTGATTCACCAATTGTTTTACGGAAGATCAATAACTGAATAACTGTCAAACTAGGGTTTCCTTTGCAATGAGATGGAAAAGAGAACCAATTCTAATGTCGTTACATTATACAACTCATCAACTAACTTTTAAACAACCAATTCCAACTGAAAGGAAAACTATTAATTGTAAACATATACATAAATTACGAAAAGATATAACTACTTTTCTTGCTTCCAAAAAATAACGAACAAATACTACAACTATAAAACAAATGTAACAATTGCCTTTCTTAGGGTTTAAGAAATGGAAACAACTGCCAAATTTTATTCAGCTATAACTAACTAACTAAACCATCTAGGGTTCCCATTATACCAATTAATGAACAAAGGAAAAGAAATATCTTCTTTATATTCATTAACTAAATTCAGAGCTTTCATTTCAACAGAATGATTCAAATAACTGTTTAACTGTAGAATCTTACAACGAACATTTAACATAAAAGAATATCATTCATTGTATAAATGAAAGTAAAATTTAATGAGCATTACATGTACCTAGATTTATGAGTGAAAAAGGAGTACATTTGACTTCATCTTCATGTTGTTATACTTGGGAATCTTTATCAAGGAGGAAAAGAGAATTATCATCAGGGGCTTCACTGCCCAACCAAGACCTACTGGTCTCCCGAGTTTCTTCCACTGAAGAACCCGCCCTTCACGAGGGTGATCAACATGGATCAAATTATCATCATGTCTCTAAGCCTGGTGTCAAGGACCTATACCTCCTAATCGACCTTACTAAGGGTACCTCCCAACTAGAAAGGCCACTTTGATCAGTGGTATATTTGGTACTTGATAGCTGACAGATGCTAAATCTAGCATCGTACCTTGGCCAAGGATTTTTAATAACACTGGCACTCCTGTGTCGATATCTTTGGCACTCCTATGTCGATATCTCTGGCACTCTTGTGCCATCAGAACTCTCACCCTTGCTCGACAAGACAATTCTCTGATCAAGTTCTAGTTTTAAATTAGCAATATAATTACCGTTTCTTCTTAGTTCGAGGTTACATCTTAACCATCAAGTTTCATACATAATAAAGGAGATTCATTGGCATAGAGGATTTTCAAGTCTCTCTTATTTATCCCATATAGACTCGGTGAGCAAGAATATGCACTAAACCAACTTCTAATTAGAGAGGAGAGAATTTGGTTTAACCTAATAGATCAAGTTCTTTAGATAATTTCAAATGGTTCAATTGAACCCAAATTCAAAATATTTTCTCTCATTTAAGGTTAAGATAATATCATTAGGCATATGTTTATAAAGAGAAAGAGAGAGAGAGAGAGAGTTTCGACTCCACAACTATCACTTCCTTTAAGACTAATTGTCTTCTCTAAACAAAAGTTGTTATCATTGAGCTCTTATATACTGAATGACATGTTCAATTAAATGGTTTTTCAGATCTTACAATTCAACTATAGATTTTGGTCTTAAGTAAGATTACGATGTCTAGTTAATCCTTCTTGGTTCCAAGTTGTACCATAACCACAAGGTTTATGTGCAAAAGAAGAGATTTAAATGATGTGGAGTTTTAAAGACCAATTTTATATCTCACAACGGTTCGGAGAACATGGAAAAGCCCAAGGCCATCAATAGATCAAGCTGATCAGGTGAAGTTCCCTTTCACATTATAACCCAACAATCTTCAAATACTAAAACATGATTGATCACAACATAGAAAAGAAGTAAGAACCATAACCATGCGGGTTCCTCAATAGAGGATCAAGGTCTCAGTTTTAGGCCCACAAAATCAACATGAAAGACATGAATTATAATTAATTGTTTGATTAACTTCAGGGTCGGCATTGCCTAGACCCAATCGAGGAATAAAGTTGGAGCACAAACTACTCAGAACAATCTAGTCATGCCATCAAGAAAAATCCAATTCGGATTTCATCACAAAAGCGTCTACAATCTATTTAATATCAATTAATAGAAGTAGAATGTTTTCAAGTTACTCTAACACAAAAGGATAATTACGAATTCAAGATGGATTCCACAATCCCGATTGTTGCAACTCCTAGAAATTCTTCAGATTAATTAACCAATATTAAACAGTGAGGGGTTGTGCTCATTACTTGCCTAAGCAAATAAATTGAGTTTTGCAAACAAAGAGCTTTTCTTCGTAACTTCTATGAGCCTAGAGGTCACCGCCGCTTGCAGACAAGAAGAGAAACCAGAGACGGAAACACTGAATCGACCCCACTTTCTCTGGATTGTGGAGGAGAGAAGAAACCAAACCTCGAACTTAAGCTTTGGCCTCAGCAGATCTCGACTAAAAAGAAAATCTCGTGAGTAGCGTTCAACAGAGAATGAGACGGAAATGGTTGACCTCAAGCAAGCTGACACTATTAAAGGAAAGAGAGATTCCAGAACGCAAGAATGAATTTGAGTACCGAGCTTCCCAAAGGAAAAATTGAGGATGGAACAGAGTAAACAACAACAAAATCCATAAAGCAGAATTTCCCATTTTTCCTCTCCACCGAAAGATTGAAAAAGAGAGAAAAAGACTGAAGAGACGTAAAAAGAATGAAAGAAGATTATTTTTTTCTTCCTGGAAGCTCGAACCTCCCAGGCATTATCAAGAACCTTTTCTCTGCCCATTCTAGGGTGTTCTTCAAAGCGGGTGGCGAGCTTCCTGTAGCCCCGTCACAAAACCCTGACGCCGACTCAAGCCATTACAATTTGAATAAAGAAATATTCGATGCCAACATTAATGTTTTCAAAAGTAAATTGATATGAATATCGATTGCTTCACCTCCAATTATTATTATTTAATTATATCATTAATAATCAATTTGAAATCTCTTAAAAATAATTCGAGGTTTATATATATATATATATAAATTTATAGAATTATTAATTACTTTGTATTATCTATGGCCAAGTTACGATTTAGATATTTGTCATACAACAGCTCGAGGTAGACAATAAAACTGATCCATTGTTAACCATGACCTCTCCCTGATGATATTTCCCTTTCCCTCATAGCATCGGCAATCCTGCATCCACTGACAAGGATTATGGTTAGATCTTTCTCAACGGCATAATAATATGCATTTAAATTTAGTCTCAACTTCAATAAATTCACTTGCAAGATAAAAAGTCCGTTAACATTATAGTTATGATAAAAGAGCAACTATTGCACCCTTGTCATAATCACATGAAAGCAATTACTTGCAACTAACATTGTATTCGAAATACATAACCAAACATATAGTCTCACTGTGAGGGATGTGACAAACTTGGATGCTCCTACACCATAATGAAAGGATCAAAACCTAAGATCAAAGGGATATAAAAGATGTGTCAAATCTAATATAAAATCAAAGAAATCATCAAATAATCAAATTTATAAAAAATCAACAAATACAACCCGAGGGAGAAAGAGGGATTGGGGAAGGTGAGCAAAAACAATATCACATAATTTGTCACAAAACCTTAAACAAAGAACCTAGCCAATGAAGCATAAATAAAAAGGATCCAAACCCTAATCAAATTTGATGCAAATGATGCCATAAGAAAATTAAATTTTAAATCCTAATAGAAGGAAAAGAAACCCTAAGGCAAAACTCTAAGCCATATAGGAATGCCAAGTTCACCAAAAATGCAAGAGAATAAAATCTTTTCTACATAAATCTACGCTAATAAAATAGATGTCAATAATAAGAAAATAAATTAACCCAAATTAATTAGGAGTTTGGGTTGATCATTGCCACAAACGATTAAATGTAAGAATTCAATAAAATAAATGTGTGGGTATTTAGCTGAAATGTTTATCTAGATGTTAGGGATTCATTCCTACCAATTTGGATTTTTATTCTATATTGTCCTAAAAATCCAATATTTAAATGCTTGTAAGGACTAGAGGCATTTACAGAAACCTTTGGGATTGTTGGAGTGCAAGGGTCAATTCTCCTTGGTCAAACCCCTAGATGAGCCAACTTTATGACTCTAAAAATATTTGAAGACATCAAGCATGTATGTAATAGACTAAGGATGATGTGCTCTAATAATTTAGTTAGATTCCATTTTATTCATTGTACAAATTGAAGTTTAGATGTTTGTAGTTGATTCCTAGTTGATCTTTTTCTGATCAAGGTTTGTTTTTAAATACATTACCCTAGTGGGTGATTTGACACATTTCATACTTTAGTTAGTTCATAATGGTTGCATAAAAAGTTTGAATTTGAGTTTTTATTTTAGAACTTTAGGAATTAGAACTATGAGTACAAAAAGAATTGAATTTTTATTTTTATTTTGAAACTTAAGAAATTAGAATCATAGTCGTAAGCTTGATATAAATCAGATCTATACTTGCATATTTAACTCAGAATTTTTTTTTAAAAAAAATTATGAAATAGAGTGAAAATTAAAAATATATAATGATGATCAAAATCATTTACCAAACTTTTATATAAATTAGACTATTTTACACTATTCAATATACTAAAATAACCTAATCCCATGACATCTAACAATAGAAAAAAAGGCGTAGCTTAGCAAATTGGACCATTATACTACCTAATTCCAAACAATTTATTGAAGTCTTCCTCCCAAATGCTTATTTTGTCAAGATTAATTGAGCTGTGACAGATGAACCACTTATTGCTTGTCTAAATCATGAGTCTTGGTAATAGTCGCTCATCACTTGGACGAGATCTACAAAATGCCCTGAATTAGTGAAGCAGAAGATCAAACATTTATTTGCACAAGCAGCTGTTAGTGGAAAGGAAGAAAGATTGCTTCAATTACCCAAAAAAAAAATCCAAATTACATGTAAAGTTCTGTTATATGCAAGAAACATATAAAATAGTCAGGTAGCACCATGTTAAGAGCTCTGCACTCTGTAAATCAAATGGAACAGCTCTACATCTGCATTTCAAAATGTTCGATATTGAAGCCTGAAAAGTAAAGAGTTTCAGGTTGTTCATTATTGAGACTTTGAATGTCTTAAAAGAATAAATAATATGGCTGTTGCTTAAGCTTTATCCACATTTAAGAGCAAATAAGGCAAGAATTGTATAGTCATTTTTAAAAATGATTACACAATTATAATAAAAAATACTATCAAACAGAAATGAAAGATTTTAATGATACTGATTGCAGCAATACAGGAAAAGAAGTGTACATCCTTAAGTGCATTTAAGAGAGGCAAAATGGTACAAGGTCCAGCAAACTGAATTATATATTAGCAAGAGATTCAAGTGAGATGAGGAGCTGTTTCATGTTGGGTCTGCTATCTGGAGATTCCTGCGTACAGATGACACCCAAATGAAGAAGTCTGATTAGCTGAGGTTGGTGCTTTTGGTTGAGCAAGATTGGATCAAGAGCTTGGAGGGCATGGCCGGCTGAAATAAGAAGGCTCACCCATTCAACCAAATTGCCATCATCAGTGTTGAGAGAAAGAGGCCTCCTTCCAGTGGCAAGCTCAAGCATCACCACTCCAAAACTGTAAACATCCCCCTTGGTGGTGGCTCTCCAAGACTGGGAATATTCAGGTGGAACATACCCAAGTGTCCCCGCCACCACTGTGCTCACATAGCTTTCGGCACCATCTACAAATCTTGCTAGTCCAAAGTCTGTAACATGGGGATTGAATTTTTTGTCCAACAGAATGTTGCTGGCTTTCATATCTCTGTGTATTACCGCAGGCGAGCAATCGTGATGCAAGAACTTGAGTGCCTTGGCAGTTCCCAAAGCGATTTTGTACCTGGTAGCCCAATCCAATCGATTGCGCCCCCCACTTTTTTCATAAAGCCAATCCTCCAAGCTACCATTGCTCATGAAATCATAGACAATGAGTTTCTCTGTTCCAAATAAACAGCAGCCCAGCAGAGGAACCAAATTCTCATGGAATTCATGGCTTCCCAGAGTCTGCATTTCAGCTAAAAACTCTCTCTCGCCTTCGGGGCCCTTCTGCTGCAATTTCTTGACTGCAACTAATGATCCATCTCTCAGTTTTCCTTTATAAACTGTGCCGAATCCCCCACTGCCTATTACAGAGGAATCCGAGAAATTTGATGTTGCTATCAGAATGTCTGTGTAAGTAAAATGCTTAGCTCTGAAAAAATGCATGGTCTTTGTATGTGAGTCCAAGCCACTGCCACTGCTGCTGCTAGTGTTACTACTAACGCTTTTGTTATTCATAAGAATGAATTCAGTTCCATCCATTGAGTTATATCCTCGTTCTGGTAGTACATTTCTCCTGACAAAGAGAAAGGTGAGCACTCCATACACGAGAATAGCAACGCTTGCTAAAATGGATATGACCATCACAACAACTCTGATCTGCTTAGACCTCTTCTCATGGGCTAAACCCCTTTTCCCAGCTGCAGGAGGACGCCGGCGGTTTATGCATGACCTTGAATTGCTCAAGTTGCTTCTCATGCTTGGAGGGCCGTCAAAGCACAGTAAATCATCTCCAATATAAGAAGTCTCATCAAATGTGCTAAATTGCCCAGCAAATGGAGCAATTCCTGTCAATAAAGGATTGTATGAGATGTTGAACTTTGTGAGCCAGTTCAAACTGGTGAATGAGGATGGTATTTGTCCGCTGAAATTGTTGTACGAAAGATCCAACCTCTGCAAACATTTGATGTCACCCAATGAGGAGGGAAGGGAATCGCTGAAATTATTGACAGAAACATTGAGGCCAAAAAGTGGTAGATGAGCAATTTCTTGGGGAAGCTGTCCATCAAAATTATTATTTCCTAAAAGGAGGAGGCTGAACAATTCCATTTTGCCAATGCTTGCAGGAAGAGGACCAGTGAGATTGTTGCCAGTGAGTTGTATGTAGCCTGAGATGATTAACTTCTCTTCACCCAATCCCATGTTACCCTTGGGGCAAATCGGGAAGAGAGCATAACCCTGAAGCAGTTTCTCCCAAAAAACCTTACAGCTTCTGCGGTTCAATATCTTATACACGAAAGTAAACGGTGGGTAATCAGCTGGCAACCATCTTTTTAGTGGTAAACACTCTCCTGATTGCCTTGGTATTTGCTTCAAATAGTTCTTGTTGTAATCGAATGTAGCATTAGGATTGCTCCCCATCCCACTCAGTTTCTCTGGGAAGCTCCCCGACAACTGGTTATTGGCTAAATTAAGCCACAGCAAACTCTTGCACTGACCAAGTTCAGAAGGAATTGATCCTGTAAGATTGTTATGTGCCAGCGTTAGCCATAACAAACTAGTGAGATTCCCCAGTGATGGAGGCAGAGAACCCGTGAGTGAATTGAATGACAGATCAAGAATCTGTAGTTGAGATAATTGACCCAACTCCGATGGTATACTTCCTTCAAATTTATTGCTAGACAGGGCCAGATATTTTAGACTTTGCATACTACCTAGCTCTACCGGTAATGTTCCAGAGAGATTGTTATTGCTAAAATCCATCGATAGCAACTTGGGTAGCTTCAAAATGGCAGCTGGAATATTACTCTCATAGGAATTATCATGGAGGATAAGAAATTCAAGAGTTGTAAGTTCTCCGAATATTGATTGTATCATGCCGCCAAAGTTGTTGCCACTCAGGTCTAGAAATGACAAATTCTTACACTGCGTCAAGTTCACTGGTAAGGAACTGGACAAATTATCATTTCGCAGAATAAGAGTGTTCAAATTCTCCAGCAAACCAATTTGAGGAGGAATTGGCGCAAAGAAATGATTCTGTGAGAGGTCCAGAAGAAACAAGTCCCTGCAATTGGATATATTTCCAGGAATTGGTCCAGTCAGTTTATTATCTGACAAATCCAATTTTCTCAATCTGCAGGACTCATTGAAAGCGTCCACTGGAATAGAACCAGAAAAGTTGTTACAACAGAGGAGGACTTCTTCCATATTGCCAAACCCTGCCCAAACTGGTCCCACGAGATCATTTTCACTAAGGTCAACAACCTTCAAATTGGGGCAATTCAGATTATTTTCTGTTACATTTCCTGTGAAATTGTTTGAAGACAAATTGAGCATGGTTAACTTGTCACATATTTTGGGTACCACGGTGGAAATACTCCCGTTGTGACGATTGGAAGAGAGGTCCAAAGATTGAAGATTTGTGAGAGCTGTAAAATTTGGAGTGCCTTCCAGAAAATTGCCGGAGAGATTCAACATTTGAAGGCCTTTGCAATCACCCAAATCATCTGGAATTTCACCCCGAAACTCATTCCCTTGCAAAGAGAGGCTGGTCAGAGCAGTGAGTAGCGAGAATTCACTGAAAAAGGGGCCTTCAAGTGCACCATCAATAATATTGATTTCTAGAACGCGTTCCTCTCCCTCCACAAATCCGCATGTAATACCAGTCCAATTACATGGACTTGTATCTGATTCCAGCCAATTTGCGTATAAGTATCCCTTATACGGATTATTCCTTTCCAGCAAATATTTGAATTTGAGTACAATATTCCTGTCTTGTTCCAGAGAAGCGTTATTCGTCCCATTGAGCAGCAACCGGTGTGGGTCAAAATCTGCAAAACAACCAAATCTCAAATCAAACTTAATACTTTTCATCTGTGCACAATATTCTACCATTAAAAAGCTTTTAGAGATAGCTCCCAAGTCAGCCACCCTAATTGCAAGACAGATCTGGTAAATTCTGATCTAACTTATATGCAGGTTCAGTCTCAACTATGTCATATATTTCTCAAAGACCTCTGGATTGTAAATTTTCTTGTTTCTAAAGCTATCCATGGATGGCATGGCTGAGCTGAAACATTTTATTTTTGGTGAATTGAAGTTGATATGTCTAAGGGGGTTCTTTCTCTTGAGAGGGAAAGATTTAGAGTAAAGACATGCTGATAAAATAGATTTTCTACTACAAGAAAATATTTGATCTCACAATTCATCGATGAAGGTGCAAGGTGGCCCCTCCTATATAAAGAGTAATTAAACCCACCATGATTAACATGAGATTTTCAGTCATGAGTATAATGGCTTCTGGAAATAACTGTATTTGTTTTATATGCATAAATTTTTTGGATCAACCATGTGATCCATCTCCAAGATGAAAACGAAAAGGGAGTCCAGCACTATTATATGATGGGGGACTAGATTGCAATGTCTAGATGACAACATAAACGGTGTAAAACTCAATAAAAGGCTAAATTACATATGAGTTCTCTCAAGAACTGTTGCCATGACTTACAATTTACAGTCTTGCCCAGAAACTTCAAGGTTAGAATTGAATTCATTCCAAACTTGAACATCAATATACATGACAGTACCTTTATATTGTTGAAATTTTAGACTCTGTTTTATCCGTCTCTGGTGGGAATTTGCAGTGTGAGCGGTGCAAACATACAGAAATGCAGCAAAAGATAACACATATAAAAGTTTCCCAAATTTGAAGCCATGGTCAACTCCTGTTAATCTGAATTTGGTGGAGGCCCTGCCATGGCCTCTGCCTCTGCCTCTGCCATCCCCTGCCTCTTCATCCATCTGAGAACAATTTGCTTTCCCCCAACACACACAATGCCAAACAAGTAACCAACCAACATGTTTTACCTACTTTCAAACATAAACATCACGGTGTGATCGCTTTTCGAGGAGGATTCTGGTCAGGTCAAAGAGGACGGCTCAGTTCTCATCGTTTTTGTATTGACCTCCATTAAAACATTAAATATAGAATATGAAATGGAGCTTTAGAATTATTAAATATCTTCAATCAAAAACCGCCATTTGTCTCGCATTTATAAGCATTTACTTAAAACAACTGAACCCTATTACAATGCCCTGCCTCCAGTCTATCGGTCTAATTTTCACACTCTGCTGCAACCTTCTGAGCAGATAAGTATGCAATCTCCACGCATTTCATATGTTAAATGTTTCCATTAGAGAGGAAGCTTCTCTTGTTTGACTGCTTCAATTTTCAGAAGAAATGGAGCAAAACAAGAAAACCTGTTTCGGATGTTTTAGGAAAGCGGTCAAATTAGCAAATCTTTCGCCCCGCCGTGCCGTGCCGTGATGACAGTAGGCATCTGCCGGCCTAACACGACCCCACACTGCATTTACTGTGTCGAACTGAACATTTCATTTCCCACCCGTGTGCTAAAGCGCCTGCTTTCGCTGACACAGATTGACGCGAAGCTTTAGCCTTTGAATTAACTGTTATTTGTCCGCTTCTTGCTGTAAAGGGATCATTTATCTACGCTCAATTAGCTCGAATAATTGAGATTATTGAAATTAATTATGATTTTCAATTCAAACTTCGATAATAGAGAGTAGAGTAATTAAATATGATATTTAGTTCAAATTTTGATAATAGAGATTAGAGTATAATAATTATTAGAGACTTATATTTTAATATGAATAAATTCAAATGATAGGATATTTGTTAATCTTATCATATAAAATATGTGTAAGATATATTTTAAGATGTTTGACTGATTAATGTATAAAAGAACTATTTTTATATTAATTGTTTATCAATTAAATGTGAAGGATTTTTTGAAAAAAGTATGATAATTTTTTTGATGGATGTAACTTGTCTTCCTATTTTATATTTTACGGAAGTTATATTGAAGGAACTATATAAGAGAATTGAACTTGTGAGTATTATGATTCATAGAAATTGCACAAAAGAGGTTTTGTGTGAGAGACAATTGTTTAGAAGAAGAAATAAAAGATTTTATGAGTAACATAAAGATGATATCATGTAAATGTCTAAAGTCATAGTTCATAAAGAAGATGAATAGGGAAAAAAAGAACAAGAGAGATGTAGATGATAGAGAGGTAAACATTAGTACTACAATATTAAGTAAATTAAAAGAAGAAATAGGCTTGTACAATACAATTAAAGATATATATGAAGTATTAGTTATTTAAGAGGAAATGATGGAGGTTTAAATATATGGATAAGAAACATAATAATACATATGTACTAGAAAGAGGAAAGATGGAAATGGAAGAAAAAAATGAATAAATTTAGAAAAATAGTAGAATTATTTAGGAAAACTTATGAACATAGGTTACATACATGGTAGGGCACAAAGGTTCCATGAGAGTGGAGTCAATCCTAATATGATGGTATATATAATTATCTCTAATCTAGGATCATCATCCTTTGTCATCATAGAACAATAAATCAATGTATGAAGAAAAAGATAGGAAAAACAATGCAACATAAGCTAGGATGAAAAATATGTATAGTTTGGGTCAACTTGAGAAGGGATTTTATACCCTAATGCTTTGCCTCGTTTGCTAGAGACACAAGGAGGTAAGACATGTTAAAAAGAGTGTAAACAACAAATATATTATAAATCACAAAGGGGATATGATAGATAGAAGAAAATGGAACTTATAACAATAATCATAAAAAATGGGTTAACATGAAAAGGGTATGAATACCTTGATGATTTGTATCATCCCCAAATATAATAGGAAAGGGTAGGAGTCATAAATACAATAAAGAATGGATTGGGCAATATATCAAGGAACTAATAATATATGGTATAACATCAAACATTCCCCCACCACATGGTAGCATGTATTGAAGGTAATATACCTCATTCATTGTAGTAGAAGAAAATAGACACAAGCACACAAGGATACAAAATACATCTACTCAATAGGTTTGGGAAATTCCTCATTTCTCATGAGACCATCATTGTCATCATATTACTATTTACAAATTAAAATAATGAGTTAATTCAACATCAACTCAAGAAGTGAGAAGCATAGAAGGTTGGTCTAAACCAATTGTAAAATTAGTAGGCAAGAGTGGGAATCAACAATAATTTGAAACATGTCGTCACTAAGAGGGGGAATAATACATAATGTAGAAGGTGTAGATGAAATTATCATCACCACTAAGTCAGAAGGAGGGATAGGGGGATGTTCAATATGAATAGAGTCAATATGATGCACAAGAACTTCCCTAAAACACGTATCAAGAGAAGTGAGGAAAGAGGGATCCTCAAATATGCTAATAGACATGGGAAGTGTAAAAAAATCCACAAAACCTATAGGTAAATATGATTCCATGTGGTCAAAGTAGGCAGAGTCTCCGGAGGGGAAAATACTTAAGCTTAAGCTGCAAAAAGAGGATGGTAAAGTGTAGACTATGCTTTACATTTATGAGGGGGTAGAGTAGGATGGAAGTGGGTAGGAAGGTTTAGGATAGGAAATGAAAAAGAGTAGAACCTAGGGTTGGAACGAAAAGAGATTATCTAGACCTTGATGTGGGGAGTTTGGGGTTTAGGCTAGGGATGAGGAGGCTAGGACTAGTGAATTGTAGGTTGCTTATAGTTTTGAGGGTAGGGAAGAGAAACATACATAATTTAAGTATGTTTAGAAGTAGAACTGGGAGACTCAAGAAGATAGATCTCAAATCCATGTCGTAGTTGGAGAGTAGGAACCTCTAAAACCAACAACAAGCTATTATGATGTAAATTATAGAAAGCATTTTTCTCCACATATTTTTTATAAATATTAAATAAAGTGTTAGGGAAATCATGTGGAGGTAATTCAAGATTCTAAATGAAACAATCAATCATAAATTTTTCTAAATCTAAAATGGGTTAGTACTCATGATGCAAATAGTAACTTCACCCTCATGTATAATGTTTAGGAATTATGTAACATTGAGGGACCATCCTAATATTTTTCTATCCATGGACATCCAAGAAGAAAATAAAATTCATGTGAGGTGGGAATCACATCAGATATTATTAGAAAAATACCTAAGACTAATCTTAATGGGAAGAATCACATAGATAAGAGTGTTAATGAATATTTTATTATATTTGAGAGAAATCTTAGATGAAACACAAGAATCTTGTTGAGTGTGCATAGGATATATTCCTTTGTAACTATGTTGAAAGGATAATTAGGATGCCTTAATTTGTGTCCATTATTCACTATCCCTTCAATATATAGAGGGTCATGATAATTGTTATCAATCACCTTTTTCAAAAATAAATAAATAACAAGAGTAGGAGAAGAAGTAACATCAATAAGTTTTGTGTCTAGAGTATGGATGAATAATCATAAGATATTATTGGAAATGATGTTTTCATATAGAAGAAAAATGATTATAAACTATGATAGAAGGCTCCTCACAAGAAATTGGAGGAGAAATAACCTTGAGAACAAAATCTATGTTATTATATTAATTGTGTTGTGGAAAAGTATTAGTGTAAATCTATACATTCTAATTCAATTAAGCCACCATTTTATTTTTATTGTCATTTAATCATTCCACATGAAATAACATTGGAATCAATCAATTCTTGGATCTTATGGTTAGGCCTTTCTTATAATGGATAAAATCAATGAAATTGACTTCCAAGTGAATTTGAACTTAGAAATGACTAACAAATGCTTGGGAAAGAACATTAGAGGTTCTAATGGGTGCATGTGGTAAAGAAAATAATATTATGAGAGAATACTCTTTGAGTGTATGAAAAACTTGTTTAGAAATAATGCAAGCATCATGGAGATATCAACCAAAGTTGCATTATTTATTAAACATGCATTGTGGGATAACCTTTACATTATAAAATGTGAAGTATGGAGCCAAAAATGTAAGATGAAAAAGATGAGAGAGAATACTATGTAAAAAAGGAATATAATGGAGGTCAATGGTAACCTGTTATAACTAGAAGGAAGTGCATTTAATTTCTACTACATTTATATAACATGGTGGAGAATATGAGGCATGTTAGGGTTAAAATAATTTTTGAGGTTGAGTAGGTGGTAGTGGTTGAAGGAAAGAGCCATAAGTAAGAGGCTCAGGCATAGGGAAGGAGGTGAGGGTTGTGGATGACATGAGAGAGAAGGTAGAGGTGGAAGGTGAATACATAGGAAAAGTGAATGAATGTGGGATAGATGGGTAAGAAATATGATATGAAGTCACAAAGTGTTACCTGAATAAGGTAATGAATGAAAGTAGTGGGATTCAACAAGGTGGCTATAGATGAATCCATATAAGAATAAATGGGGTCATAGTGAGAGATAGGATGAAAAGTAGGGA
Organism: Sequoia sempervirens; assembly: GCA_007258455.2. NCBI lineage: Eukaryota > Viridiplantae > Streptophyta > Pinopsida > Cupressales > Cupressaceae > Sequoia > Sequoia sempervirens. The sequence continues at coordinate 23,285 of VDFB02300078.1, read as the reverse complement.
TCAGAGGAAGGGGTGGGGCTAAGAAATTCTATGAAAATTTTGAAAAAGGGAAAGGAAGGCAGGGCACATATTTGTGATTGGGTGGGAACTTGGATATGTGGGAGTGAAAGTTGATGAGTGAGATAATGTGAAAAGGAGAGGTGAAAGTGGTGGAAACCATCTATGTCTAAGAGGATTGGGCTAAGGGGGATAATGAGGATCAAGAATGGCCTCAAAAAAATAGAGTTATTGGCCAAAGATGTAGATATGTAAGATATTTAAAAAAAGGTGGAAAGAGAAAGTAGAAGGTTACATTAAAATGCAAAAGATGTTTGATACTTTGCATCATCTCTAAAATATATTTTTTTGTGAAAAATAGATTACAAAGTACATCTATAATCATATAATGATCAAATCCATTGATGATCTTTTCCTTTAGTGTTTTACATCAATAACCTATCAGCATTTATATGTGGTAGGTATGTTAGTTGGGGATACATTAGCTACCAATATAACTTGTTCATAGTATTATGATATGCCTCAAGCATTCATAACCCAAGCTTCTTATCCATAATCATTATAAGAAACAAAAAGTATTGTTGAATTGGATTCAAAAATGGAGGAAGAAAACTCTTCCTTGATAAATAATAATGCTTGATATTTAGTCAATCTTCTTAAGGGAATGAAAATAGTTTGATGCAAATGGATATGTTAAACAAAGAATGTAAAATATGGAAAAATTGAAAAATATAATGCATAACTTATTGCAAGAAGCCTTTGACAAGCACAAGGCATATATTAGACTAATACCTTTCCACCAATCACAAAAATGAATTCCATCAACCTTGATCTAGCCATTATAACTACTCAATATAAGTTGGTATATCAAATGGACATGAGGAGTACCTTTCTTCATGGTGATTATAAGAGGAAATATATGGCATAACATAGGAGTTCATTGATGATTCTTCCTTGGTTTGTAGACTTAGGAAATATATCTATGGCCTTTAAAAATCCCCTCAAGATTGGTATATTAGAATAGTAGTCTTAGAAGAGTTTATTAGAAGAGTTTATATTAGAATAGCTCTATTCCTTCTATTTTTTATACTATGATATTTATTAGAATAGTAGCTTGAAATACACTTGGGTTTTAAAGGGTTGAAGTAATCCATCACTAAATATGTTTTAAAATTCGTCATATTCTAAATTGTAACTCATGTCAGTAGTGTATGCTTAATATTGTAATATGTAATCTCTAATTAACTCGTATTCTTAGTACTTGCATTTTGTGAGGTTACCAATATGTGTTTTAATTTCAATACTATACTGAAAATGTTTCATTAAAACATTAGCCAAATCTTTTAAAAAAGTGTTAAAAGTATGTGGTAATAAACAAAACCATGTTATTGTATGACCACTTAAAGTTGTTGGAAATAATCTAGAAAGCAATTGATCTTCATGAAAATAAGGGAAGAAAATAGTTTGAAAGTATTGTAAATGAAACAATAGATCATTTCTACCACCATTTTTTGAAAAAGAAAGTATTACAAATCCACTTGTTATAGGATAAGCCAACATGACACATGTCGAATAATTGTCCAATGTTAATTTCTCTTTTAAATCTTTGCTCATAATCATCAACACACATTTTTAGATATCTAATCTCACTAATGAGAGTTTAAATAAAGTGAAATTTCATTCTTAATATGTCTCATATACACAAGTACATCCTTATCATATCTAATAATGGAAGACTTTTGATTCTTTATATATTCCATTTCAAGTTCATTTCATATATCCCATAAAACACCACTAATGTAACAAACCAACCAATTTTTTGTTTTTTCAATCTTATAGATTCCTATATCTACTATTTTTTGAAAAGATGTAATCCTTTTTGTCTTGTAACTCTCCAATCAATCTTTTATGAAAACCAACATTATGATACATACACTCTTCCACTACTTCCAATAAACTACTTTCAAAATTTTATTTATTTATTTCATTTTCCTTCATATAAAATAATTCCAACCTTAATCTCATTAATATGACACCCATGTAAGGACTACAACTCTAATACTCATTTGGAACCCCAAGTCCCTAACTTTTAGGAAACTTACGAAACCGAGAGACTATCAAACCACACAAATAGTCTACGCTTTCTCAATCAGATGTGCAATCATGACGTCATAGTTGATTGTCAAGTATTCACCGATTCCATCGCTATCATCCCCCCAACTTCGATCCACATGTTGAGAATGTGTTATCTATGGGTATCTTCCGTATAATTTTACAAGCAAAAAGTTAAAAATCACACGACTGGTTAACGTGACGAAACGTGGAGATTGGCTGGTTGTTAACGTCTTTAGTTTCGGCACACAAATATGATAATGTCCAACGTAAACCACTTTGACTAAACCTCTGAAACCCTAATTTAAAAAACGTCCCGTAGGGCCCACACCAATATAAAAATAGCATCCTGTAGGGCCCACATCAGTATATATAGCGTCGGAGGACCCACAGCGCTGGGTATAGCGTCGTGTAGGGTCCACAACGAGATATCCCCCCGTGTGTAAACCTCACATGGGAGGTGGTGTATATATATTTATATGGGAGGAACGTAGGAATTGAGGGAAACTTGATGGGCAAGTAGTGTCCACAAAGGTTAGGTTAGATGGAGGGAGAGGGTAGTCGTTGTCGTAGCAAAAGGAATTAGGTCATAGGTGGTTCCGTGTCCAATGCATTCACTTTGACTTTGCTTCCTCGGCCTTTGCAATCATATTAGGTTTACGTCCTCCCCTCACAAGTTTGTCAAACTTGGCTTACAACCACTATTGATTGTGTTGGTAGGGATAAGCATTGACACTAGAACAAATATCAAAAAGTTTTTATTCCCATGCAAATACCTAGGTATTGGAAATTGTTTTCTAGAAAACAACTTTTGATACTTAAAACTATGTCATGTGAAAAAGGGCTATAAGGGAATCATGGGATTCTTTTGGAGTGAGTAAGTTGGCCGTAGAGAACTTAAAGTTTGATGACCAAATACCTTGAAGGAATATTATGGAAGTTTAAAGTTTTAAGGAATAAAGGAACTTTGGATGGTTAGAATTTAAAGGTGATATTATGGAAGTTTAAAATTTTAAGGAATAAAGGAACCTTGGATGGTTAGAATTTAAAGGTGATGTCTTTAAGTTATTTCGATTGAAAATGAAATGAGTTTTATATTAATATAAAGGAGTTGAGTCATGTATATAATGTAAAGTGAAAAGAATAATTCATAAAGAGGATGGGATGAGAATTTTATTTTTTCAGATTTTGAATGATGTATTGTACTTGATAATGATGTTTTATTAGAATAGATATCATAAGTATGTAGATACCTTTGGGTGACACTTGATATTGATGGTCTATTAGGGTAGATATCTTTAGTGTGAGATGGGTATGGGTGGTTGATGTGATTTATATGACTTATAATGAGAATTATAATGGTGGTTCTGATGTTGAGATTTGTGATCCCATTTGAAATATTTGACCATGTCATGTGCATTTATGATATGAAATTTTGATTTGCTAATACAAGATGTATGGAAAAGGGAATGGGGTGTTGTTGAACACCTAGAGGAGTTTCGTGGATAAGGAACCCTAAATGGTTAGAATTTAGAGGAGATGGAATTGTTTTAACTTATTTAAATAGGAAATAAAATAAATTATAAACTAATATAAAGGAGTTGAGTCATCCACATAATTTATAAAATGAAAAGAATAATTCATAAAGAGGATGGGATGAGAATGTTATTTTTTGGATTTCAAATGATGTATTGTGTCAATGTTGATGGTTTATTAGAGTAGATAACATAAGCGTGTATATGGCTATGGGCGACACTCGATGATGATCTATTAGGGCTATCATAAGTGTGAGATGGGTATGGGTGGTTGAATGTGATTTATATGACTTATAATGAGAATCACACTAGTGGTGTTGAGTTTGAGATTTGTGATCTCATTTGAAATCTATGACCATGTCACATGCACTTGAGATAGCTATATTTTTATTTGCTTGCACAAGTTATATGAAATAGGGAATGTGGCATTATTGATCACCTAGAGGAGTTTGGTGGGTAAGGATTGAAGTTTGATACTTTCCTATGCCTTAATTAGATCCTTGCTAATCAGTGTTCACAAGATTATAGACATGCATGATGTAGAATACACATATCCAGATTGACGATGTCAGATCCTATTTTTATTTACTCATTATGTACACAATTTTGATGTTTAAATAATTGTTAAGCACTTGTGTATTCATTATTTTGATAATGATGTACTAAATATGATACTATACACTGCATGTTGTTATCATAATTAGTATTTCATTGTTTACAAAATATTCATGATTTGAACTGATATCTTGTTGGTCCAAATGTTTCACATATGTTGTCTTTTTTGAATAATTGACGAAGTTGATTATTTTTGTAAATCATATACAATTAGTTTTTAATTGTTATTATTTGTTCATGATTATTACCTTTTGATATTGACACACACTAACTATTGTTTATTGGCATGAGGTGGATACAAGCAAGATTTTTCCCCTCTCACTTGTTGGGGGATAATGTCATTTGAGAGAGGAGGTAGATGCTACTAGTGGGACAATTATAAAATATACTATGAGAACCCACACACTTGCACAAATTTATAAATTGAATGTATGTTGATAGATTGTAGCCATGTAGGGGTTTGCTTAAGTTGTATTGTGAGTTTACATATAAATTCCTTGATTGACTTTGTATGGTTGCATGAAGTCTCTATCTTATGAGGTTATTATATTCATTTGATTGAACTTAGTTGTGTGTGTCATTTGGTATTTGAGTTTTCTCCACTACTGTAGCTAAAAATAATTAATATATGTTGATTTATGGAGCTATTATGAAGCTATATACTTTTAGACATATCACTTATTTATCTTATCATATGATTAGTTAATGTTAAAGAGTTGATTAGAGTTTTTAAATAAAATTATGGCTTGGAAAATTGGGGACAAAGAATTCTAAGTGATTTGGCTCCTTAAGCTTGAAGAAGGTTGACTGATAGTCACTTCTTATCCATATCAATGACTAGGATGTTTGAGATAAACTTAAATTGGTTTTGTGTTCCTACCTATCTTGGAGTTATTCACAAAATTTCTTCTTGAATGGACTATTAGAAGAATATGGGATTTTCTCATACCTATTAACATTGTCTCTCTAAATGACCAAATTGTGACCTTTTTGGATTAATACATTACTCTAAACATTGATGGTACTTATTTACCTTGTTCTCATTGGTGTATGTATTATATCTTAGAGCATAGACTCAAATTTATTTTATAGGGGAATAGTGGAATGCTATACCACTATGCATTAATAGTAAAAGAGAAAAAACAATAGTTTGATTTGTTCAATTGGGTGTTGGATATTTTAAGGGGGTTGTGGTGGTTGGTAAGGCCAACTTCATTGCAAGATTTTACTAGAGTAGAGGGGAGAGTGTTTTGTGGGGAAAACTAGAGTGTTTTTTCCATGAAGCCCATGAGGGTGCAATAGGTGCCAAAAAAGTGGAGGTTATTTTTATTCATTGGACTTGGGATTTATATGTGTTCTTAGGAAGAGTTTGATAGCATGTTTTTGGTAGTTGTTATGAGAAGTTGTGGCTAGAACTAGGAAGAAATTTAGCAACTACAATATAGAATTTTGGTCACTTTGATACAAGTATGTGGTCAAAATTTTGTTGCATATATTTTTTTAATTAATATGGTTTATTTGGGCATTTGAGAATGATGGTTGGGGGTGTGAGACTATTTTTTGAAAATGAGGAGCTTTCCCTTTCATTCATGTGTATTCATCAAATATTGAAACTAATGAAGAGATGCTTTGATATGTATGTATATGTATATGTATATATGTATGTATATATATGTGTGTATGTATGTACATGTGTGTGTGTGTGCATATATGAATATATATGTATACATACATACATATACATCACATGCATATATATATATGTGTGTGTGTGTGTGTGTGCATATATGTATATATATATACACACATGCACACACACGTACATATTGTAGAGGAGAGATTCACTAATCTCAAGGCAATGAGGTCTCAAGGAGAAAATAGCCCTCAACTACCTCACAAGGTATTGCTTAGGTGACAAGATAAATGATGAAAAATGTTTATGTAATTTAATCGAATTAACACTATGTTTTAAATAATGAGAATATTAAAATTAATTAATTATAGGTGTAAATGACATAATTAAATTCTTTGATATATAGAAACAAAAAGAATAGAAACTATAGATTATACCTTCAAGAAGATTAGCTATCAACCATGGATGCCAATGCGCCACACGGATGTCTACATGTCGTGATGTCATCTCTGATGAAACAAATAGTAGAAATCCAAAATCTAGAATACCCAACTCAACGAATCTGTTCATTTGCACACAAATGGAATAGGAAAAATGTTGGGGGCTATTTAGGGGCTTTCCTTAGTCAAACCCATGTTTCAGTGTTTCCACCTCCACAAATAGCCAAGTAGGATCGATATAAACAAAATACAAAAATCAAAGACATGTGATAGAAAAAACAACACAAAGGAGGAGAACTTCTATTGCGAATATAATCAAATAAATAAAGATGATAATATGTAGATGAGATCATATAAGATAAAATGACAAGAGAGCATTACCAACAACCTGTGGCTCCCCTCTTGGATTTATAGATGTGATAGATACGTGAGCAAGAGGAGTCTTGACTGTTATATGAGAGAACTTTTGTAGAGCTTCGTTGTGAGAATGAGAGAACAAGAGAGAGCCTTATGTTTCTTAGAGTCCTCTCAAATGAGAGTGAAAATGGAGTTTTGTTAAGTTGCATTGGCGGGAAGAGCCATTACACACATATTTTATGCTAAACATGTGTCATGGGCAAAAAATACAAAATATTCATATTTGAATCTTGGAAAGTACGGGGATGCTAGTGCATCATATAAACATCTACACATCGCGCTAGTGTATGACCAAATATTTGTGAGAATCAAACACTCAGACTGCTAGCGCTTCGTTGTTGTCGCCTATGACGTCAGAATCGTGAAATTCCAACTTATAATTTTTTCCATAAATAAGGCAGGCCTAAATATGTAAGTGTGAAACTGCCACAAGGTGCAATTTTATGACTACACAAACATATATACATATGTATATATACATAAATATATATATACATACATATATGCATATACATGTGCACTAGGGATAACTTTAAGAACCCCCCCCCCCTCAATGAAGGTGTAAAATGTGAGTGAATCTTGTATACTTCCCAATAAAATATTAATTTTATTGGCATTTTTTTTTCATTTTTCGGGAAAAAAAATCTCAATTAGCGAATCTTTTGTAATCGCTAGAAGTCTATGGAAAATTCTAGTGAATTGCAATTTTTTTACAACCAATAAAATATTTTTATTAGCGATTAAAACCTATTTCCAAACCAATAAAATATTTCCATTGCCGAATTAAATGTGTTTTCAAACCAACAAGATATTTCTATTGGTGAATTAAAGTTGTGCTCAAATAAATAAAATATTTGTGTTGGCGATTCAAAAAAAAATATTTTCATTGGTGAATTAAACCTTTTTTTCAAATGAAGAAAAAAAAACCATTGGCGAATTAAACATAATCTCAAACCAATAGAAAAATTCATTGGAAAAATAAACTGGTATGCCAATAATAAATCATAGTTTGGGTGGCGAAAATATCAAATGCTACATATTGTTCTATTCCGGGAAAAATTTTGCACACATCCAAATTCCTTCATAAGGTTTCGAGAATGGGGACAAGTGTCAACATATTCATTATGTCTAACGCCAAATGTCAGCGCAAATCAATGTAAACCACGACCATTTGATGATTTTTTGATGGATGACTGTAGTTGCATTCTAGAAGCAAATGTATGAAGCACTGGACTTGCGAATTCAAACCTCTGGAATAACACTAGAACTGTTAGATTTCCAAAAATCAATGGTTGACATTTTTTTACTATTTTTTTTGCTTGATTAATAGCTGCTAAGGGGCAACACCCTGTATTAAATAAAAAAAGAAGTACATTTGATTTGAGCAATTTGGCTCCACCCTAGATACTATCATGTTCAACCACCATACTTATAGACAATATCACTACGGACTTATCTTTCTATCATCATAGCTTGCAAAATGGCCTCTGTAACAAAACAACCTCAAGCAAAACACATCTATGTATATACCCTAGACCCGACACACTATACTATAAACAAGACCCTTTTTGCACAATCCAAGCCTTGCTTAGTCTTCATCAGCACCGACTTCCTTCATATTTTTGTATTCCATGTAGTTTGCAATCACATGGCACTCGGCTCCACACGTGTGATGAGCAAGACTATTGCCCTTCACTTCCAAGTCTCTGGCATCATTCTCCACCCACTCTTTGCTAGTCCCCAGTTCTTAGTTGTCGTCGTCGCCTGTAACCATTTTTCTCGCAAGACCTTCCTCTTCTAGGTATTTCAGTTCCCACCCTCTAACTGGTGTCTTCACCATCCGTGCAACCTGTTGAAAAATGAGGTGTTTTCTTAGCTTAATACTCTATAAAACTTTAATATTGTTGATCTAAGTAAGCTCTTTCTTTGTTACATATATTCTTTGTGGGTGATTATCTTGATTAATTCATTTTACTATTGTAGAATGAAGAGAGAGTTGATAGAAGACCTGGAAGCGGGATATTAAGAAGAGATTACACAAGATATAGCGTGGAAGCCCTTTGAGAAAAACCACCAAAATTATTCTATTATTCAATCTCTAAAATTACAATGGCTCAATTCTTGCTTGAGAATGCTTCTTCTATCTTTACCAATCTTCTTCACACCTACAAATAACAATTATGAAAACTCTCTTCAACTTGAATGAGATATAGAGACAATATGCAACCTTGTAATCTCCAAATGGTGATAATTACAATGCACAAGCTCAAGCCCTTGAAAAGGTATGCCATATTCCTTCAAGTTGAGTTATTCAGTGAAGACTAAAGCTTACAACATTTGCTTCATGCATTTGGGCATCCCAAGCTGAGCTACAGCTTATCCTTCACTTTGGTGATAATTCCAAATTCCAAAGCTCTTCCTCAAGTGAAGCCCATAAGTAATCCTACTTAACTAAGCCTTGAAAGTATCTTATCATGCATGAGAGGTAAATCAAGAGCATTGTCAAGTTGGGTCCAAGTGATTTCTAGTTAATTGAAACATTTACTTAGCACCATTCCCAAATAATGGTCATCCCCTATTAACTGGAGGTAGTCCCTGTTATCTACCATACAACTCAATGTTATTAGCCATGCATTCCAAGTTAACTGAAGTTAACTAACATACAACTGAAACTAACTAAAGACAACTGAACCATAACTGATCTGAACTAAACTAAACTGAACTAAACTGAACTGAACTGATTCTGAACTGAACTGAACTGAACTAAACTGATTTGAACTGAACTATGGCCGAGACTTCAAGCATGCAAACATCAAATCCTAACTCCTAGGATCTTTACATGCATTTAGAAGTGTTAACTATTACTCTGTATAGTTAACTAAACACAAGGTGAGTGTCACCTTACCATGTGGGTGTCCCATGTGCCCCTATTATTTAGGAACTCACTATGGACACCCTCACATGCTCCTTACATTTAGAATTAATTACAAATGTCAATTATCACGATTATTTCATCAAATATTAATCTCATCCTAATCTTAGTGTTGTTGAACACATTCCAAGAATCTAGGAGATACATGAAATAATTAATGTTTAGGATTTGCAATTAAATGGCATCCTATTTCCAACATTCTCCCACTTGACATTATACATTGCAATTATTCTAAATAAGGAATAATAAATTTAAATCAAGTATAGGACTCAAGGCCAATGGCCTTCCTACACCATGAGAACTTATCTTGTGGGAGCGGCTTCATAAGATGTCTGCTGCAACATTAATCAAAGTGTCAGCTTTTCAGCTAATACTTTCCCACACTCTCAGCCATTTTCTAGGACAAAGTGATACTGAACATCTACATGTTTAGTACGAGCATGATACATAGGATTTTTGGCTAAACAAATAGCACTCTGACTATCACATTTAAGCCTAACTTGCTTGCAATTAAAACCAATACCTGACCCAAGCCTTTGTAACCAAACTGCCTCTTTAGACATGTGTGGCGACCATGTACTCTATACTTCTATGGTGGAAAAAGCAAGCTGGGCTGCCTCTTCTCATCCAACTAATTGCAGCTCCAAACATGGTATACACATGTAACCATGGAGCCTCCCGTGTCGAGGATCTCACCCAATCACGGATCAACAAACCTGTATGTCAATGATACATTCATAATATCCAGTATTAGAACCATGATAAACTAAACAGTAATCTGAAGTCCCTCACAAATATCTAAATACCCTTTTAACATAAGTCCAATGTTCTTTACCAGGGTTAGACATAAACCTACTAAGAACTCCCACTACTTGTGCTATATCTAGTCTCGTAAAAACCATTGCATACATTAAACTACCAATTGCATAGCATATGGAATTTTAGACATTTCCTCAAAATCAAAATCAGATTTAGGACTCATCTAAACTTAACTTTGTGCCAATTGGTAAAGGAATATTAACCAGTTTACTATCCTGCATGTTAAATATTTTCAAAATAGTATCAACATAATTACTCTGACTTAAGCAAAGCTTTATGTTACCTCTATCTCTATTGATATCCATACCGAGGATATATTTTACAGCCCCTAGATCTTTCATCTCAAATGTGCTTGAGAGTTGTGCTTTCAATTCTCTTATCATTACCTTCTTTGTTACCAATAAACAACGTAAATGTCAAACATACAAGATAATAATTAAAATTTGATCATCAATAATTTTTTTATGTAAACACAATGATCTTCCTCACTCCTAACATATGGTGCAATGTGAGAAGCATCAAGCTTTTGGTATCACATTTTGGGTATTTGTTTCAATCCATATAAATATCTCTTTAACACCTGGAAACCAATTCTTCTTTCCTTTTACAACAAAACCTTGAGGGTTGCTTCATATAAAATCTCCTCATCAAGATTCCGCCAAAGCGGTTTCATCCATTTTCTCAATTTCAAAATCGTAAGTAGCAACAATAGATAAGAAGAATCTAATAGAAGTTAATTTAGCAATAGGAGAGAAGATTTCATTAAAGTCAACTCCCTCTCTCTGGGAGTAGCCCTTGGCTACTAATCTAGCCTTGTACCTTTCAAGATTACCATCTGCACCAATCTTCTTTTTAAAGATCCATTTACAACCAATGGCCTTTCTATCTTTGGGCAAACTCTCAAGATCCCATGTGTCACAAGTATCCAAGGATTCCATTTCCTCATGCATAGCTTGTGACCAAAGCTTGTTCTTGTTTGAGGACAAAGCTTCCCTGTAAGAACTGGGTTCATCATTAGTACTCATTAAAGCAAAAATATAATGTAAATTAGGTGGGCTATACCTATCAACGGGATTCCATTGTCTTGTGGATCTCCTTAAAGGAGTTTCTTCTTGTTCCTCAATATGCTCATCTTGAGCCTCTATTTTAGAAGAACTCTCTGAACTCTCTTCTTGCAATCCATCCACTTGTTCTTCAACATGTGCATCTTGTTACTTCTCAGTATTTGTCTCAAAATGCACTGTTCAAGAAGTATCCTTCTCCTTTGGTTGTTCTCCTAAATAAGCTCTAAATTCCCTGAAAATAACATCTCTTGATAAAGAAACTTTTCTTGTTAGTGGATTCCATAGCTTGTAACCCTTTACATTTTCACCATAACCTATGAATATGCATTTATGTGCTTTAGGATCCAATTTAGATCGCTTTTCTTGAGGCACATGAACAAAAGCCTCACAACCAAAGATCCTTAAAGTGCAACACTAGGTTTCTTACCTAACCACATCTCATAAGGAGTTTTATCTTCAACAGATGAACTAGGGGATCTATTTATTAAATAAAAAGAAGTACATATCGCTTCAGCCCATAAGGACCATTCAAGCTTAGCACTACTTAACATACTCCTAGCTCTTTCCATTAAGGTTCGGTTCATCCTTTCTGCTACTCCATTTTGTTGAGGTGTATATGGAGTAGTTTTATGTCTCACTATTCCTGCATCCTTACAATAATCATCAAATTCCTTAGAACAATACTCACCACCATTATCTAATCTCAACACTTTTGTATCTTATGATCGATTGTTTCTCAGCCGAGCCTTAAATTCCTTAAACTTATTAAACACATCAAATTTTTTATGCATAAAATATATCCAAGTGTATCTTGAGACATCATCAATAAATGTGACATAGTATCTAGATTTTCCAATAGATTCAATATCCACAGGACCCATTACATCTGAGTGAATAATCTCTAATAATCTTTTAGCTCTATTTGTACCACTAGGAAATTTAGATCTAGATTGCTTTCCAAACACACAGTGCTCACAAAAGTCATTTTTGCCAATATTATAATTAGGAATACTGTCAACCAAATTTTTATTAAGAATGGTCCTAAGACCTTTTTCACCTATATGGCCCAATCTATGGTGCCATAGCATACATGTATTTTCAGCTTCAATTACATTTGATAAAATATTTACATTGGAGGTATTGAGCTTAAAGAAAGTCCCAATCCGAGATCCTTTAGCAACCACCATATTCCCTTTCACCAATATGCAACCAGCTTTGTCAAATGTCACATGCATTCCAGAATCATTAAACTTAGAGACAAAAAGTAGATTCCTTGCAAGTCCTGGAATATGTAAATCATTAAGCGTATTAACACTACCATCACTGAAACACAATTTTACCTCTCCTTTGCCAACAACTTTTGTTGTGTTGTTGTCTCCAAAGAAGACATCTCCTCCATCATATGCAGTATAATTAGAGAACCACTCCTTTCTAGGAGTCATATGATAGGAGCAACCTGAATCAAGAAGCCAAGAGTTATCAACAATAGTATTAGAAGAAATGACTAATGCATCATTACTGTCATCAAATTTTTCTGTAGAAGCATCAGTACTCTTCTTCTTGCTCTTACAATCCTTTTTAATATGTCCAAGTTTTCCATAATTCTGGCACTTTACCTTACTCTTACCAGGGGTTTTTGACCATCCTTTAGACTTACCCTTTCCTTTCTTGTCTGCTTTAGATTCCTTCTCTTTAGGCCTACCTCTTACAAACAAGGCATCTTGGGAGCCAGTTTTAGATTTCCTCCTCATCTCCTTTGATAGGAGAGTAGGAATGATGTTGTCCATTTTTGGATCTGCACCATTACCACTAATTGCAACTATTAGATTTTCCCAAGAATCTGGTAAAGAGCAAAGCAATAAAATGTACTTATCCTCATCCTCAAGCTTTACATCTACGGATGCTAAATGACTGAGAATTAAATTGAAAGCATTTAAATGTTGTGCTACTGAATCACCATCTTTCATTTTCAATGAATATAATTGCCTTTTCAAATACAACTTATTTGTTAGACTCTTTGTTTGATAAATGTCTCCTATTCTTTTCCACAATTTATATGCACTGGTTTCCACTGAAACATTTAAAAGAACAGCATCAGCAAGACACAATCTAATTGTTCCTCTTGCCTTTTTATCTAACTTAGCCCAATCTTCATCTGACATAGTTGTAGGTGTCTTTGTCTCATTATTAACCGCTAACCATTGATCTCTTTCTTCAAGAAGATATTCCATTTTTAATTTCCACATTTCATAGTTAGAACCATTGAACTTTTCAATATCTAACCTTGAATTCATTGTAACAAAAACTTAATTCCAAAATCAACAAATTACTTAAAATAATAAGAGCTCTCACTAAGCCAATAAATCCTTCAAACTTTAAGACATCAATACTCTACCCAACCTCAACTCACATTCAAATGTTGAAAATGAGATTGTTTTACAGCAATACTTTGTAAGAATTTAATATTGCTGATCTAAGTAAGCTCTTTCTTAACATTACATATATTCTTTGTGGGTGATTATCTTGATTTAATTCATTTTCTTGTTGTAGAATGAAGAGGGATTGATAGAAGACCTAGATAGGATATTAGAAAGATTACACAAGATATAGCGATGGAGGAAACCCTTTAGACAAAAACTCCACCAAAATTATTCTATTATTCAATCTCTAAATTAAAATAGCTCCAATTCTTTCTTGAGAATGCTTCTTCTGTCTTTACCAATCTTCTTCACACCTACAAATAACAATTATGAAAACTCTCTTCAACTTGAATGAGATATAGAGACAATATGCAACCTTGTAATATCCAAATGGTGATAATTACAATGCACAAGCTCAAGCCCTTGAAAAGGTACACCATCTTGCTTCAAGTTGGTGTGCTCTTGAAGACTAAAGCTTACAACGTAGTAGCCTTCATGCATTTGGGCGTCCCAAGCTGAGCTACAACATCCTTCAGCATTGGTGATAATTTCAAAGCTCTTCCTCAAAGTTGGCACCCATAAGTAATCCTACTTAACTGAGCCTTCAAAAATATCTTATCATGCAAGAGAGGTAAATCCAAGAAAGCATCTTGGGTGCCCAAGTTGGGTCCAAGTGACTTCTAGTTAAATTTGACATTTCCTTCGGCACCATTCCCAAAGAATATGGTCATCCTGATAATTGGAGGTAGATTACTGTTGTTGTCATACAACTCAATGTTGTATTAGCCATGCATTCTAGAAGTTAACTCAAGTTAACTAACAGCCTGTGAAACTAGCAGAGACAAACTAAACCATAAGCTGAGCTGAAATGATTTTTGAACTAAGCTAAGTAGATTGAATTAGACTAATTAGAACTAAAAGGCTGAATTAATTGCCGAACTAAACTTCATGCATGCAAACATCAAACCCTAACTCCTAGGATCTTTACATGCATTCAGAAGTGTTATCTCTTACTCTGAATAGTTAACTGAACTTAAGGTGAGTGTCACCTTACCATGTGGGTGTCCCATGTGCCCCTATTATTTAGGAACTCACTATGGACGCCCTCACCTGCTCCTTACATTTAGAATTAATTACAAATTTCAATAATCATGATTATTTCATCAAATATTAATCTCATCCTAATCTTAGTGTTGTTGAACACATTCCAAGAATCTAGGAGATACATGAAATAATTAATGTTTAGGATTTGCAATTAAATGGCATCCTATTTCCAACACAGCCTTTAGCAAGAAGTTGATGCTTCTTTCAATTTCACCCCACTGTTTCTCCAATGCCACCGAGTTGAGGTATCTCACCATAGGAAATTTCTTGACCTCAGCTCCATTGTCGAATGACATGTAGTAATTCTATGACATTGGCACCATTATTTTTCCATCCACATTGTCAAGGGCCTCATCAGTCTCCCCCATCATTGTGTGTGTGAATACCATCTTACACAACTTCTTCACTTTGGTCTTAGAGACACCCATGTATAGCAGCATCACAATAAACAATGCAAAAATGTCTATGTTTTCCCTAAACCTCTAGTATGCAAGCAAAAACGCCTTTCCCAGAACCTTCTTGGTTGCCCATAGAATTAATGGGTGAGATGAAATCAATAATCCTTTCAACCTTTTTTTTGTGATTTCCCTAAGAAAGGCTTGATGCTACCTTATGGCATTAAGAAAAATGGGAGTGTCCATCACTCTCCTTCCACAACACGAAAAATATTTTTTGAAGCTTTGCTTATGCAGCTACCACCTTAATTTTTTTATAGAGTTTAGCAATCCTTCATCATAATGGTGATGTTGGTTGGTGTGATGTTCGAATCGTGCCCTCAAATCCATGGGATAATGAAAAGATTTGACAAATGAATCTCAATTGTTCCCCACTAGCCCACGAGGGACCCATTGTCAAATATGGGCTTATGGAGGGATAGTGGGCATGAGCCACGAGGCGTTATCACCACGAGGCATCATCACCACCACCCATAAAACTATAAAGGGCATGGGAATATTTGGTGAAAATTTTCTAAGCAATTATGAAAGGTTAAACAACGTGCTACTAAAAGGATGTATGAGCACGTGCAAAATTGTTCATCGAGGTGTTCTAATCTTAGGTGTCTATTACTAAAGGAGGATATACGTTATGGTCACTGGCCTATTGGTTAAAGGGGAAGCAAGTTGACGGTCGTTGGGTTGATTTAGGTCGTTTCTCGCTAGCCCGCAACTACTAATCTAAAACTTACAAATCTCAGAGGGGAAGCAAGTTGTTGAAACATGACTTTTTTGTTGGCTTCTAAAGAGCAGTGGGGGCCACAAAGCTGATGAAGGAGATGCACGAGAATGAAGGAAAGCTAGGTGACAAAGAATTTTTTAGTTTCAAAGAGGAGGGAATCAATGATCAACGCTAAGTTCATCAAAGATCAACGGTTAAACCTTCTAAATTTCTAATCCGAAGTGAGAGAAATGTTTGATTTGATAAATTGATATTGAAAATGGCAGAAAGTATGGCACATGGCACATGCTTTCTTTTTATCGATTTTTGTCCTTTTTTTAATCAATTTTTACATATCCGCCAGATTGTATTTCTTTAAAGAAAGTGTGGTTGTAGTACCGTGGATTAATTCCATATGTACATCCAAAGAAATTGATTGGATAGCTTGATATTGAAAATTGCACAACGTACTGTAGATGATGATGTCATTAATCAAGTGATTAATTAAAATAATATTTTTAATGATTTCATATCATTTGAGTAGAAATTTTGACAATTTTTCATCTTGAGGTACAATTTGCATGTAGCTAAACGTCAATCAAAATAAACATTGTAATTGTAAATGTAAGACTTAAGTTACATGAATCGATTAAGTTGGTTTTTCGGTTTGCACGATTATCATTATACCCAACCTCACACAAATCACAAGTAAATAGGGATTAGGCTCGTAGTGGTACTGGTGGCCCATAAATAGGGATAGTGAGCACAACTGAAAGCATTCGTTGAAGGCTAAAGGCTTTACTATTGAGTGCAATGTTCTTAATTGTCATAAGGGTTTTCATTTTGTAAGGTTAATAAGGAAGAAGATGATGTGGTATTATTGGGGATACTCTAAATTCTCTTGCCTCCAGTTATGTAGTTATAGAGTAAAAGACCAATTTCCTTCAAGTTCAGAATGGGTGGAATTGGAAAGAAGTTGATCTGGTTCACCTGAATTCTTAGACAGGTTTTGAACCAGGATGAGGAGCTCTGATGGAGATAAGTGCTTTCACAAACTCACTATGAGCTATCTAGATGCATGGAAGTTATGATAGGTACATTTTTTATCTTCACAGCTCCCATTTCCCAGCATGGTCGGCTAGGCAAGCCCTATGCATTTATTTTCAAAGCCACATTTATATTACGTTGTCACCAGCAGAAGCTTGGAATCAATTTGTAATCCATTATCACAAGCAGCGGCTTGGAATCAATTGTGTCTATGTAAAGTGACATATGTCATTTATACAAAACAAGAGCTTGCATTCTCTACTCATCTTTAAAAACATATGTAATAATGTAACATTGTAATTCAGTTGTAATAAAATAAATGGTTGTGTTATTCTTCGTTATTCATTTATAGTAAAGAATTATTTTCTGAGTTCAACATCTATGACTCTATTCAAATAAGTTGTTTTTCATTTAAGAAATTAAGTATTACCTATTTATGAAATATTTGCATGCAAATTTAAAACATAAAGCAATACAAATGAAAAAAGAAAGTTTCCATCAAATTGAAAAAAAAACATTATAAACACTAAAAGTTGTCACTCTTGCTAGGGTTTACCAAAATTTTATTGATTTCTAATTTTCCATTGACCTTCTCCCCTGGTTCCCGATCTATCATTATTCATCTTATTTAGTCCTTTCTAACGTTAAGCTATTGGGCCCTTAGCCTTGATGTCAATCCTAGTGCACTAAAGTTTAAAATGTTCGATGAACATTTGATGGATGGTTGTAGTTGCATTCCAGAATGAAATGCATAGAGTGCTAGGCTTGCAAACTTAAACTTCCAAAATCACCCTATAACTCTTAGATTTACAAAGATCAACGGTTTAGTATTTGATGTCAATGCAGGACACCTAGACAACCATGTACTAATTGTGTTGTCTGGAAGCAACACGTTGATGTTTCATTCACTTTAATGTTCAAAAAAAAAAAAAAACTTTCTATTGATAAGTGATTTTATTTTTAAGTGAGAGGATCAACACACAGGGAGATTTCAAATTCAGATTGCTCATTGTAGTGCACCAAGGAGATTTTGGGTTCCACTTCCAACAAAGCTAGTCAACGCTTTTCAGTATTAATCTTTTCAAGAATCAAAATCCGGGTAAGTGAAAGATAGAATTCCTAGGATACGTTTCATCGTTTCTTAAAATCTTATTTTCTCAAACTTTGGGTTTAGGGTTGAGAGACTTAAGAAAAATTAAGGACTTAAGAGGGAATTCACAATTTCACATTGTATAAGCATATCTACCACCACTAGCAGACTAGACAAAGTTGTTGGAAAAGGAAGAGAAAGTTCAGATGGAAAAATAGATTATTCTAGATTGCTTAAAACCTCAGGTTTCACTAATGAATACCATGATATTTATGATCCTGAAATCTATGGTAGGCTTACCTCATAACTTAGATTTTCATGTGAGAATAAGGTTGCAAACCAAATGCAAGTTAATAGTGTCAGTGAACCGTGGGTAATTGGATTAGGGTGCATTATGTTACATGAGGTTTTCTCTTTCCCAAAATTTATCATGGTTTGTGCCCACAATTATGATGATAACAAAAGAGAAATTGTAAATAAAGATACCAAAGAAGAAATTTTATCCATTAATGTAGAAGAATTTGGAAAACTGTTGGGGTTTACAACTAAATAATTTGGAAATGTCCACATTGACCTAGAAAAGCTTGCTAGTGATTATGAAGTAGCGGATGAAAGGGACAAAAATATTTTCCTAAATAAAATAGTTCGAGAGAGAAACAAGTTGAAAGGTAACCATAAGTCTCCTTGTCATTTTTAAATTTTTAGATCATGGGATTAGGATACTATTTCAATGCTAGCATGTTGCCTCAGATTGGATAGTAATTGGGAAGTGGGTGCAAGCCTCCTTGAAATGGTATATAATATCCATTATGGTGTTCCACATGTCAAATATAAGTTTATTAAGAAAATTGTAGAATCCACGCATAAACATTTTTTAATGATTAAAGGAGGTTCCACCAAGACATTTAGGTTCACAACCTACTTGTGCTATTTTTTCTATTCAAATTTAGTGGAATGTTTCAAACCAACAAGCTTTAGATTCAACCCTATAGTAATGTTGAGGAAAATAAAATGGCTCCAGTATATGATTGGACCAATAAGATAAGGATGCATGATTCTTGAAGGAACTACAATCATTTTGTAGACTACTTTTTGGCTCCATTGCATCAATAAATTACAAATACTCCAATGCCTAGATTGCCTATGTCATGTAGAAATTGCATTCAACTAGGAAAATGATAGGTGATTGGTGCCAATGGAAGAATATATATTGTGCTAAAATTTTATGGATTAGGGTAAGAAATGATACAAACTTCCAATACATGTGATAGAAAGGGTTTTTGCATTGGAATATGTAAGGCAGATACAGAGTACTGATGAACTACACTTTGTCAATCAACAAAAGAAGACCTTATTTCCTTCTTTACCATTTTCATGTGGAGGATTCTCATTCGAGAGAAAAGAATTTAGTGTGGCACATGATCTTTTGAATTTTTTTAATTTTGATGTTGTCTTTCACTAGCAGTATGATCCATGTGACACCATTAAATCAATGATTGTGGCCAATAGGAATGTTGCAAGTAGAATTCAACATCAAAGTAAACCCTTGCTTGAAAACTTGAGAAATAAGGATTCTTGGGATGAGGTCAAAATAGCAATGGAGAAAAGTGCCGCTAAGAAAGGTATTTCTTTTGAACAATTGTTAGTAGAAATTATGGCATTGCACCAAAAGACAATCAAGGGGTACAACATTTTTTATGAAAAAGTGATAAATCATCTGATGCAGATCAAAGGCCAAGACCCCGATTTGAGGTTTTGATCTTCACAACCTCCACACTAATTCCTTTTAAATCCACTAAAAATTAATTCTCATAGGGAAATTAAGAATACCCAAAAAGTTTTGAAAAACAAATCATCAACCATATACTTATGTGCACAAAAAACTATCGACATACCACTTTTCAGCATCAATTTTAAATATTTAAACACCTTCCATTTTCCCTGAAATCTTGTCCATTAAGAGTTCCCACCTTCATCTACAAGAATGCATGTTAGCTATATTTTTCTACCAGCTATACCATGTTACACTTCAAGCCAAACTATCAAAAAAATCCTTTTTTGAACACTGGGGTTTTGAACCCTTCCAACAACTTTTCTTCAATTTTCTCTTTTTACAAATTCCTTTTATGAGATTCTCAATTGTTACAGCCCACATTCACACAAGAGGAAATCAATTTTGAAACAATAACTTTAAATTATTTGAGAGATCCAAACCAAGAATTCCTAGCTCATGAAATGACAGATTTAAAACAGTGTTGATTTTTTATTGGCAAACACTTTTGCATACAACTTCCAAAAAAAAATTAAACAATCTAGAACAATGCTACAGGAAATATTTACAATCAACAACCTCCAATCAGATCCAAGAGGCCTCAAATCAGTCACCTACAACAATATATACAACCACAAAACTTTGATTCTACCTCCCAAATGTCCCAACTATTCTTCACCATTATTTCTCTTCTCAAACTCTTAATTTTTTCTCCCATTTCTTTTCCTATTTTTCTCTTTTCTCACTTGGGTGTGGTTACCTCTATCCTAGATGCCACACTTTCATTCACTCCCCACTTTGCTTAGCATTGTCATTCCCCTTCTTAAACCCCCTTCATTCATCTCCAGTAGGAAATTTGAATTATTTTCTAAAATTATCCTCCATGGGTTCACTCCACCACTCCACTACCAAGCATCCAGATTCTTTTTCCTCATTAATTGCTGCAAATTTTAAATTCCAAGAAGAGTTACAAATGCCAAACATGGTCTCCTCATTCCTATCCGTTGGAATTTTTCCTTCTTCAATTTGGTGTGGAAAAAGTCATTTTATGAGCCATAAAACATATAAAAATCAAGCATTTGGTGTCATATATCCAATAGGCATTAAAATTTAGTTTCTAATATGCTGGAAATGTGTGAAATGTGCCCCAAAATCATGCCTGAAAAAAAAAATCAATACAAAATTAAATGAAGAAAAATGCATCTTTTTTTGTGTGATGCAAGATTGCCTATGCACCCGGATGCTCTTGCATCAAACAAACCGGGTAAGAGAAATGTTCCATGAGTGATAACTCATGAACATTTGAAGATACTGTGTTTGTTCATTAGCCACCTCTCTTCCTTATCTACTTGATTTTTCTTCTTCTCCTTGTTCTGAAACTTCTTGTCTCTCCCTTCCTTTATCTTTCCCCTCTTTCTTCCTCTCATGTAATTCATCTTGTTGCACCAAGATTCACATTCCCACTTCCCTTTATCATTCTTAACTTTTGCATATAAATCGACACTAAAAAAATCATAGAAGTCAATAAATTCACTTTGTACATTCCCTTCACCTATTCGTTCTTCACTTTCTTCTTCCTCTATTTTGTTTTCCTCCTTTCTTGCTACAACATCCTCTTCAATATCCTTATAACCTTCAATTTTAACCATATCACTCACATACAAATTAAATTCATCAAAAAATTCACAAGATGCAAATTTTACTTCATCTTTCAATGCCACAAATTTTGCTTCACCTGTTGTCAATGCAAGCCACTCCTTTTCAACTATTGCAATCTGCATTAATAAGTCATCTTATTCTCTATTTTCTACTGTTCCTTCACCTCTTTTACTTAAGACATTTTTTATCCATTCTTGTTCACATTGCTGCTCCAAATTTTGAATCGTCTCCACATCCTCAGGAAGAAAAAACTTTGTTGCAACTTGACTATTCTCTATCTCTACAACTTCACCTTCTTCTTTTATGACAATACTATTCCTTACACTCATTTTTGTATCCACAATTTCATTAAATTCCTTTGCAAGTAACATATCATCAAACTCATGTTCACAAATATCACAGAAATAACCTTTTACATGTGTGTTTTCTTGCTTTTCTACTGATATCCCAACTTTTTCTTCTCGAATATCTGTTGCAATCTTGTTACTCTGTCCTTCTACCTCCCCCATTGCACTCAAATGTGTCATTTTCTTCAACATATTTATGTCTTTTCAAGGAAAAATTGCTGCCCCAACTTCATAGTCACTTACTTCAACATCTTCCTTTATCTTTTCTTCACACAAATCAACATCAATATCTTTAAACAATACCTATTTTGTATCTACGAATTCATTCTTCCCTTCTTTATTATCCTCTTGCATGAGGATCCCTTCCTTTGCAGTTACATATGTATGACAATCTAATATATCTCTTTCTTCATTTGCATCCAAAATAGTGTTAGCACATAAAATAGGGAGTTTTTCTCTTCCCACCTTCATTTCCTCTATTACCTCTCCTTCAAATAAATCTTTTTTTTTTCTTTTTCTCCTCCTTTCTCCATTCCTTCTTTACAATTCTTTTCTTTTCTTTCTTTTCTTTAACCACAATCGTTTGGGATGATCCCACATGTTCTTCTTTCCATGTCACTTTCATCATAGGGCTACAACTCTTCATTTTCTCTTTCTTTTTTTCGTTGTCCTCTTTGTCAAATCTTTGTTTTTCCTCTTTCTTCTCTTCACTTGCATACACAAATTGACTTGCAATTTCATTTTTGTTAGAAAAATAATGGAACTCCTTCATGCCTATATATTCCTCTTCAACCTTCTTATCTATTGCCACTTCTAATGTTGAAATTTCATTCTTCTTTTCTGCAATCACAAATTTATCAAGAAAGTGATATCTTTCCAAGGCTTCCACTCTAGCCTCAAGCTTCTTTAATTCTTCAAAAGCCCATTTTGTAAACCTCTTTTCTTTCCACTCTTCCATAGGAAAAATATTCATAGGTGTTGGCCTCCTACAATGATCTCACAACTAAGCCTTTACAGCCATGATTCAGAGACTGGACATCTAACCTAAATAGCTATTCAATCATCATGAAGGTGCATTAACTTGTCAACCCAGGGACATGAAATTGAAATGGGTTATCACTCTATGTG
>VDFB02300077.1:0-17252 GCA_007258455.2 Sequoia sempervirens | reverse complement strand
AAATTTAGGTTGTGAAGGCGGGAGTTTAAAGCATTCAGATTTTAATGAGTTATTAAAGAGGACATGTATTGACAAATTTAATGCAAACCTGAGGATGTATTAGGTTAATGCCTAAATATATTATTATAGGTGAACAAGGATTGCTTACCAAGAGAATATCAGGTGTATTTAGGGCCCTAAAATATGGAGCACATGACTTTTACATGAATAAGAATGCCAAAGGCGGATTGTTTATTTGCAATCAAATTTTGATATTTTGCTGGCGAAGGCCTTCTCCTCGGCGTATGAAAGGAAATCATAAAAATGTGTGTTTGGCGATATGAAATGATGTGCATTGGGAATAGAATAGATTTTCTTGTCATCATTGTTTTGTATGGTATTATCGTGTCGAATGCCTTCATAAGCATGAAAGTTGGTAGGTGGCACTTCTTTCTCTCTACAACCAAGCTGTGTGGTGCTGAAAGGAGGTGGCAAGTTATAACTGTGGGAAATATGGCGTTGAAGCCCTGGAAAAGCCCAAATGTTGGTAAAGTTCGTCATGGTTTTGCTATGGAGGGAATTGATCTAAATGCAGGGTTAGATTTGAACAAGCATGCTTATCCAGGGAAAAAGAGGCCAAGAATAATTGAAATTTGTGATTCTCAGGAGAGCCAAGGGGAAAATGACCCTATGCAGATGGAAGAATAGATGCAGTCATGGACTAGTCTTCTCAATTTTGTTAAAATGACAGTATGCATTTTGAAACTATGGGCATAGATAATATCGTATGTAATCAGATATACAGAACTGAATTATAGATATTATTAGTGGGCTTTAAGGGAATGGTTTTTGTTGATATTAGTTAAGGGTGGTAGGTTTCATGTTAGCTAGTTCTTTCAAGCTTTCATATGGACTTTTACAGACTTTGTTCATGGTATTTGCCAGTTTCTCAGATGGCAAATTGATATACTTTGTTGATTATCTTTTATTTTATAATATATATATATATAGGCTATGTGCCTCTTATCTAAAAACAATAAGGACATCAAAACCTAACATGCAAATATTTTTTAGAATTTTTTTTTTTAGTATTTTACTATTTTCTACATATGTAAATAAAATAACTTGATATTTGGTGAAAAACCTATGTTTATCAAAACATAGAAAATAAATATAAAATTAAATTAAAATATATTAAAAATTATATTTGTTGGAAAGCTCATTTCGAGGAATATGATCTTGCAAATTATCTTGTCAAGTTCATTCCATTTGAAGGTCCAAACCAAGGTTTGAAATTAAAAATTTTGAGGGAAAATTGAGGCAGAGAGTGTAAGTGGCTAGCCAAGGACCTTTGTTCGAAGGTGTGTCATTCCCATAAAAATAAACCTTTGAATGAAGGTAATTTCCAAAAATGAAAAAAATGACCTTTTCTAGTAATTTCCATAAAAAGAATAAAAAAGGACCTTCAAACGAAGGTCCCTTTTTCCATTTTTAGAATTTACCTTTTTTTGAAGGTTTTTTTTTATATTTTTAACCTTTAAACAAAGGTCTACCTTCAAACAAAGGTACTTTTTGATATACCTTCAAACAAAGGTACTTTTTGACATACCTTACCTTCATTTGAAGAAATGCCTTTGAATGATGGTGTTTTTAAGTTTCACTTTCATCCAAGTTCAAAAAGTAATGTCCCACAAGTGGGATTCACTAATGTGGGTTCACCCAACACCAAGGTGGAAGAAAAAAAATCTAAAAAAAAAAAGAGAGGTTAATTTAAACAAAAAATTAATACTGACTATGAAAGCCACAAGATAAGAAAATATATAAATTTTGGTGGCTAAACTACACATAAAAAGATAAATAAATCAAGGTTGACCCATAGAGGAAAATATAAATTCATCAATGATTCAAATAAAGTATCATAATATTTAATGTATACTTTACATACGATATGCATCTAATTCTTGTCACAATTAAGGGAACCAATAGCTACACTACATCAAGATTACTAGAATCCAAGGTGAAGAGAATGCACTCAAATAATACTATTCAAGTGATTCTTCTAAAACTCTAATCACATCAAAAAACATAAGATCATAGCTCTTTATATCTCTTATAAGCATCATAAACAACCATAAGGTGGAACCATCACAAGAACACACATGAAAACATGAGCTATCTATATGAAATAAAGCATGTTAAGAGATATGCTACAAATACATTATTCTCTTCACAAAAGAATATTCCAATGATTGGAATTCAAGAATAATATAACTATTAGTCATTATTCATTCTACATGTGCAAAAGTATTCACACATTCTAATACATGTTATGAAGTTTAAAACTCAAATGCAAATACATTCAACATATTTTTTCATTGTAGATCATAATTTCACTCACCACATCACAAGAATAAAAAGTGGTGAAAATTTTATAAAATTGCACATAGGTTCAAATCAAATTTAAGCCTAAGTTACTTAAGTGTTGTGTTTATA
This sequence comes from Sequoia sempervirens, assembly GCA_007258455.2. Classification (NCBI taxonomy): domain Eukaryota; kingdom Viridiplantae; phylum Streptophyta; class Pinopsida; order Cupressales; family Cupressaceae; genus Sequoia; species Sequoia sempervirens. The sequence goes on along the minus strand of VDFB02300077.1, from coordinate 14,780 downwards.
CCATTGTATGAGTGATAAGAGAAAGATTATAACTTATGTATTGAGTTACAAAAGGTTGTGGTAGGAAAGAACAATTAAAATTAATAGTGTACATGTATTCACATACACATCATATCTCATAGCACATTATACATTCATTATATTAACATGCATTATTAATATTAATCATATATAACTTTTGATACATTATCCATTTCTACATTAGTCTTCTCCTTTTCCTTATACTTCTCTTCTATATTATATTTCCCTATCTTATTAAATAACATATTCTATATTTCATTCTCTTATAGTCAAATTATTTTCTACTCCTCTATGTCTCACACACACTCATATACAATCCATCATTCATTCTTATACTTTATCTCGTACTTCCCCTTCCTTATATAGACTCTAATGCCCTTTCATATTTCCTTTATCTTGTATCCTTTCATAAATAATCTTTATTATCCTTTTTGTATAAATTCATCTTTCCCTTTATAATATTTGACCTTATTATATTTTGTCTATATGACCTATATATGGGTCCAAATGACGTGGGAAGGTTGTCTGATGTTGTACACAACCTACTATAATCTCTTGTATTCCTCTATTGGGTGTCTAATACTCATATATTATTGTTGAAATCCCAAAATATTGAGAGGGGGGTGAATCAATATTCATTGAAATTCATTAACTTCATCAACTTAAGAATGCATTCAAAACATCACATTAAACTTGCAGTAATGGAAAGGAACAATTAAGAATGCATCACATCAATGAACACAAGAACACCAAATTTACATGGAAAAATCTTGAAAGGGAAAAACCACGACGAGGATTAGCGCACAATATATTAAATATCTAGTTATAATAGAGATTATAGAATGGCAGACTCACTATCCAAGGACTCATTGTCTATAAAGAAAGAATGGCTCATTGTCGGTGGCTCACTGCCAATAATAAAAAAATACAGAAGAAAGGGTGGCTCACTACCAAAGATGAACTATTAATAATGCATTTGCAACATGCTGAAAGTACAATTCTAATTAAGCACAAAAAAATGACTTAACACACTTCATACTTCACCACTATCACACTTCACACTTCACACTATATCTCGCATGCCTCATTTCATCTTCACACACTCAATTAACCTTTTATATATACACACATCTACTATAAACACTCATAACATCAATTAGGTTGGCCTAATTAGATGAAACGTGCACCACTTAACCTGTATGCACAAAAATCCATCACAGACGCTTTGCGAAATAAACCAAAGCTTGTACAACACCAAAGTAGGTCAACATGACCTATAATTATTCCCATGAATCCACTCCTAACATAATTCAACTTCGCATGACCCCAAAATCCTTAGGTTGACACCACATAACAAAATTGGCGAAGCAACAATGAATGAACCAACTGTTCATTCATAACTTGACACACAAACCACCAAAACACTTTCCACTTGGAGTGCACGCACTTCTAACAGCTATGAACACTTACTCAAAATCACATAGCATAATATTCATCCACGGTGGAATGTAGAGCATTCCAAACTTTGCACCTGTAACACTGCCATAACTTATCTAATACTCTATCAACAATATCTTCAATTGTGGAAGACATACAACATTGAATCTTTGCATATAAACTCCTTCAATACACACCATTATTACCTTAGAACCACATGACAATATTTTTCATAGCGGAGCAATGCGGACCACAAAAATATTCCTCTGAACACTAAATATGCATATTAAGACTTAGTCAAATCTCCACAACACTTGGTCTTCTCCGGACCAACACTTCTGCATTTTTGCAATGGGTTGCCATCAATGAAAACACCATACACTATCATGCTCATGTTTCCAACAATCACTCCATTTGTCATTGATGGAAACACACTTATCCAAAACTACTCCCCCCTTTGACATCAAGGGAAAAGGTCTCTCTACACCACTCCCCCCTAACTAGTTTATATACATGAGAATAACTCCCTTGATGCTTCTCTCCCCCTTTCTATACTCAACATAATTCTCCAGCAATATCTCCCTTAGTGAAATATTTACATCAAAGAGGCTCCTCCTAACAATGTTATCCATCAAAAATGAGAAAATTTGTACCACAACGCCATCAACTACTTCCACATATGTACATTGAAATAAAAAAATTGCATATACAAAGCAAAAAAATGTGCAACTTAACTTGATGAGGGTAAAATACCCTAATAAGAAACCTTCGATTTTATAAGGTGTGCCTCCTAATATTTCTTTGCAACCTCCCACTCCTTGGTGAAGTCAAGCATACAACACTAACTCTCAAAACTGAAGATGGAGGTATTCTCCTTCATCCAGAGAACTAGGAATTTGATTCTTTTGTACCACCTTCTTTGCATTTGCTAAAAATATAGTTAAATATGTAACCTTGCACTCACCAAATCTCAAAGTTGTTTGTACCGTATTATGATTTTCTCATTTTGTTCCTACAGTAGAAAGAATTGACCATGCAAATTCTCAATTGCTAATCTTGTTGCTCCATATGCATCACTTACCGGATCATAAGCACCTAAGGCCTGAGCAATTTATGACTTAATTGAGTCCTTTTTATCTTTTATGCTCCTTGTAGAAATAGGCCACTTCAAACAAAACTGAAATAAAACTTTTGCTTCTTCCAAACATTTCTAACTTTGTTTAAGTTGCCTTGTAACTTGCCATGTGTTGTACCACATTTATCAAAAAACTCAATCAATCTTTTATCATTGACCTTATTTTCCATTTCCTTTTCAATATTTCCTTCCAATCCAGTAGAATATTCCTTAAAGGAATCAAGTAATAACCTCAACTGTTGCACACCAGACAAATAATTATCAATAGTTGCTCTGAGAATGTTGTCCTACAACACTTTTACTGGTTCATCTATCAAGTCAACAATTTTCTGGTGAGTCTGAAGTATTTCCTTCCTTGTGGAGGCATGTAAAGAATCACTAAGCTATAACTTATGTTAAGGGAAAATTTTATCCATGTCTACCTAACCTTGTTGCATAGGGATCTATAGTAGTTGTGTAGACACCACTGTTTGAAACAATAACTGCATATCCAACAAATCTTTCAATGAATTTCCAGAAGCTCTAGAGGATTCACCACTAGTTTTAGCACCTTCTTCTTCCTTCTTCTAACTCTTTTCCTTCTCTTCATTTTCAAAACATCCTTCTACATTCTTCTTTGCTTTTGAAGGAGGTGAAGTGTTTTATTTTTGTGCCTCAATCTTCTCTGGGATATCTTGTTTATCTTCTTTTATCTTCTCAGTATCTTTCTCCATATTCAAAGGCTGCAAATTCTATTAATTTTCAGCTTCATCCTTTTCTAGGGAATCCTTCTTATCATATTTCTTCTCTTCAACAACATTCTCTACAGCTGAAGGAGTATTATTTGTCACCATAACTTCCTATCCAAGCTCATGCTCATGTTGTTCATTGACAGGCTCATTGCATTTTGAGATAGATGTTTCATGCTACATTTGATCTTCACTATCTAGAGTGGCTCCCAACTCTTTAGCAAGTTCTACAACATTCTATAGATTTCCATTCTTTAGCCTTTCAATGTCTTCCTTTCGTTGCTCATGAGAATACTGACTCTTTTTTTTTTCCTAAATCTTTTGCTATACAACTTAGACAACTTGCGTCTATCCTCATGAGACAGTGAGGAACCAATCTTCTCCAAGGAAAAAGTCTTCAATTTCGTATCTTTATCAATAGCTTCTTGTATCCTAGCACTCAAAACATTCTTCAGATCATTAGGAAATTGATCGTCAATCTTTCCAAGGCTAGTATTGAATATTGCCATATATTTAACAATAGCCTCTTCTATTGTTGCTTTGTCTTCATCATTTACTTTCAGATACATTTTTTCCTTCTCTTCCAAGATACCAAATTCTACAATACCATTAAATAAAACATATAACTTAATGGGACTATGTACTCTAGCTAGAGGGGTCTTCTCTTTCTTCTTTCCCTTATCTTCTTCTCCTTCATCCTCACAAATGATGTACTTCTCTTTGGTATCATTTTCTTTCCTTCTCCTCTTAGGAGTCTTCTGTGTCTCAAGGGTGCTAGATGTTTCTTTCTTCTTGAAACTCTGTATAGAATTTGTTCTGGAGGCCTTAGGAACAATAAGAGAGGGGGAATAGGTCCTAAATGGCCTTCATATGCTTGGAGTACCATACAAAGCAACATATATGACCTTGGATTTCTCCGCAGAACCCATGGGTGTGTCACCATCTCCTCCAAATTTTCTTTTATCTTCTCAACTTTCTCCTCAATGTCCTTTTGTAGGTTTACCTAGTTGGATTTCTTTGCATATGTTCCAAACCTATCTACTGATGGATCTCTAGGTTTTCTCAATACAACTTCTGCAAGATTGGTAATATCAGCTTTTGTCACTTCATATCCAAGCTCCAAACCCAAACAATTATGGGTTCAATTGCTTCAATGAAGTAGTACCTCTACTTAGCATGAATGCCATGTCATTCTTATATTTATCTACAACACTTGTTGGAATCTTGTATCTCTCTTGCATTTTTTCTTGATTTTTTTTGAAAAATCCCCACAAGGCTGACTTTTGGGACTCAAAATCTTGAAACCTTCTCAAATGATCTCTTATTTGTATAGCTACCATATTACATTCTTTGTTCCAGTCAACTCTCTAAGAAAGTAAAATAATAGCAGATAATTAGGGTATCATATTAGAAGGGGTACCTTGATTCTTTGGTCTTCTGAAAATTCTCCATCAACTGCTATTTTAGGAGCTCACTCAAATCTATTTCTTCACCTTCTTTCACCATTTGGTGAGCAATGTGTATTACAGTGGCCGAAATTGAATTCTCTTTGTTTGTATAAAAGATCTTGTATCATATCACCATTGAAGTGCACTTCATTGCCGAATCATCAATATAATTCATTGTTAGGGCACATTTATCAAACTTTTCTCTAGTAAGCTTCATCACCATATCGTTCTTCACAACCTTCAATGTTGGAATTGATCCATTAGAGCACAAACTGGTTACAACCATAATTTATTCTTTGTCGGTCATGTGCAACATGTATAGCCACATGAACTTGTCATGAATTCTGCTAAGCACATACTTAACCCACTCATCCTTATAGAAAATGTTAGGGAAATTATTCCATACATCCAATTTCTTCTCCGTTAAATTCTCATATTATGGTTTTAGCTTGAAGTAATCACCAGTCAATACCTTCTCCTAGTATTTTTCCATCTTCAAATGATCACACTCTTCCATCTTTGTATGGAAATAGATCCACACATCCTCTATGTGCATTACGCCATACAAAACCCTAGAAAATGCTCCTTGAGGGTCTGTTTCCATAAAATTATATGGGTGCTTCTTGAATTTTGGTCTTGGCTGCTCGAGCACATAAATTACCTGAGGAGTAAACATTTTGAACCTTCACAAAATAGGGTTTACAATAAATTGATAAATACCTTGTGAATCTTTGCTGGTAGGGTTTCAATCAATGCTTCAGAAATGCTTCAAATCGCCTTTGCTCTGCTCTCCACTTCAATTGCTCGATTACAAAGAATTTAACATATATGAAATGACATATAAACCCTTTTATAGTGAACTAATATGTATTGATTACAACAAATAAAGTTATGTGAAAAAAGATTGCAAACCCACATTGTGTTGTCATAGGCACCTTCAATCACTTCACAAATCTCTGTAATAGGATATGTCACACCAGAGATGTCACTCATAGATCAGGCACAACAAAAATCAAATATACCAATATGTTGAAGATATCAGCATCACATCCTTGGTAGGGGATTTGAAAGTTTTTTGTTAAAAAATCCCCCTAAGACGAAGCTCTTTATCTAGTTTCTAGAGAAAAAAATTGCACCAGGAGTTGGCATAGACTCACTCTTCACCTCATTTTATTCCTTTTTCTTCTAGAACTTGTTCATTTCCTTCATCATCTCCATAAGATCAATCTTCTTCATTGGATCAACCTTGTTTTTTGAAACAAAGGGTTTCACATTCTTGCTTCTGCAAAATATAGCTATGTGTCCCGGTTTATTGCATTTGTGACATATGACACTTTTTTGCTAAATAAACTTACTTCTTTCCATTTTAGATCTGCATTCAAAAGCCTTATGCCCCAATCCATTGAATGTATAACAACAATCATTGAAATATTGGAACATCATACCATTATTGTAACCGTTCATCATCTAACTTCTGCATCACTAGCTTTATGACCAAATCTATTGCATGTATAACACTGAGTGAAAAATGATTGAACATTTTGATTCATTCTGCTTCTACACTCTATTGCTCTATTCCCAAATTTATTGTAAGAATAATAGTAACCATTAAAGGATGAATACCTTTATACAACCATTTCTTTGATAAGAGGCCTTTTAAAATATTTCTTTTGGTTTCAAACCTGTTTGATATTGCTCTTCTTATATCCATTCTTCCTTTTTTCATCATTCTTCTTGCTAGCATTGTTTGAAGTTTGATTTTCCTTTGAGCTTTCTCCTTTTTCAAACCCTGAACTTTCATTTTCCTTAGAATCCTTCTAACTAGCAATCATTTCATCAAGCAAGGTGGAGCTCTTATTGAATTTATCTTCTTGAATCTTTGATTTCTCCAAATATGTCCTCAAAGTCACTCCCATAAATCTGCTTCTAACATAATTTAACTCCGCATGACCCCAAAATCCTTAGGTCAACACCACATAACAAAACTAGTGAAGCAACAATGAATGAACCAACCGTTCATTCACAACTCGACACACAAACCACCAAAACACTTTCCAATTGGAGTGCACACACTTTTGACATCTATAAACACTTCCTTCAAATCGCACAACATAATATTCATCCACGGTGGAATGCAAAGCATTTCAACATGTACTCTACACCTATAACATTGCCATGACTTAGTTGACACTCTGTCAACAATATCTTCAACTACAGAAGACATACAACCTTGAAAATATGGGTATAAAATCCTTCAATACACACCATTATAACTTCAAAATAACATGATAAGATAATGCATAACAAAGAAATGCAGACCACAAAACTGCTCCTCTGAACACTGAATATGCACATCGGGACTTAGTCAAATATCCACAACACTTGGTCTTCTCTGGACCGACACTTTTACATTTTTGAAATGGATTTACATCAATACAAACACCATACTCATGCTCATGTTGTTAACAATTATTTTACAAGACCCTATATTGTACTATCTTCTTCTATATTTTTCTAGGATGTAGAACTCTTCTTGTACGAAACTGTAAACCCTTTATGGCATAACAAAATATTTTAGAAGGATGTATAATGCATTTTTTTGCACCAATACCACCTTCCAACATCCTCCCCAAACTTAAAACATTATCTTATCATTAAGACAACCTCATAAAATTTTTATTTTGTTAACTCTCTTTTAATTTTTATTCGTGTCTCTTCCTTCTTGATATACACATCTTGATTCCTAGGGCCTTGAGTTTCCTTCCTTACTAAAAAGTAACCCCTCTATGGTACCCATACTCCTTTTCCACCATCTATATCATATTTCATATGATTATTTCCTTTTGTGGTAGGTTTTATACATTTATGGTGCTCAGTTTGATCTTCATATCTATGACAAAAAACATTGTATTATCTTCGAAGTTACTTTCTTTTCAATATTATTTATACTAAATACACTCTTATTTGTGAGGTGTTATCTATTCATTTGTGGTAGGTTTAACCTCTTATATTTCTCTCTTTAAATTCCATATTTTCTATGCACATATTTGATATTCCTTCTACTATTTTATACTAAATGTTCTCTTGATTCTAATCTCTAATGAATTATTTTTATTTCTGTGTCTTTTTTTCCACCCCCATTTATAGCTTCCATGTTCTTAGGAATTTATTTTCCCTTCTCTATAGATCTTCCAACTCATAATATTATACTACATTATCACTATTTGTAACAAAGTCACCTCTTTATACTATTATTCCCCCCTTTGTATTAGTATCTCCCTTTGTATCAATATTAAGTCTTTTCCTCACTAAATATATCCTTCTAAATACATCATCTTCTTTCAAATTCACATATTTTTTCTGCACCACTTCTATAGATTCACTACTTATATTAGTATATATTAGTATATAAAGGGATGTGAACTATCTAACCCTCATCATGTAGAGTTAAATACTCGTTTATGGAGTCAAATAGTTCTACTTGTATATTTCTATGTGTCCTTATGATCTTTGTTGTTAATCTACCTACTAATGTGATGCCATATAGGATTCATGCAAGATTATTCTTCTTAGATATTCTCGAATTTGTTTGGGAATTATACAACATTAGCTCCTAAATCCACTAATTCTTTTATCAACCAGCTTCCACACACTTTCACATTAATAAGTATAGGTTGTTTATGCCATCTTATTTTAGTTTTTCTCATACTTAATACTTATTTTTTTACATTGATTTCATGTTTATTTTGATACACAGTGAATTACTTGAATTTATTCTACACCCTAATGGAGCACTACATATCACAATCCCTCCTTTTAATGAATATTTAAATACCACATATTCTTCAATCTACTTTTCCAACCCATTTAAAATATCAATTCCTTTATCCAAACGGTCATTTAGTTCTTATATGCATCTTTGTTATTTGGTAGTGCAATTATTATTTTTCCCTCTACTTTCTTAATCTTCGCATCCTATATAATTCTTACGTTTAGGTATAGCCCCTTTGGTACACTCATTTATTCTCACTTCCTTTTATGGTGATTTTTCGCTATTTTCATCATTCTTAGTAGCAAGCCATTTGGTTTATGCTAAATCTTCTTCCTCTTTCAAAAAATCCTTAATTTTCTCTATTTTCCATTCTTTTGCAATATCTTTCCCACCTCTCCTATACTTGTTTCAATATATTTTATTCCACATTCAATTCCATTTCTAATTTAATATCTTCCCTAATTTATCATATTTTCCTATTATCTTCTTTTGTCATGGGATTTTTTTATATTGTGTTTCATTAATCTTTTTACTCATCCCTTACAGATTATCCTTGTCATCCTTATATTAGTTACATCTCTTCAAAAATGCATTTAGGGTTCTCCCTTTCAGATTGTCATCTCCTAGGTGTTGAGACTCCTCACATGATGCTAAAATCTAGAGGTTAATATTGTAAACCATAACTTTTTCTTATTTATAGCCCTTTCTTATTGACTCCTTTACCACCACAAATTACATATCTAATGATTTGCTACTCTTTTACTATTTTACTAAGACAACAGTAATAGAATGAGAATATTAAATAAATGTGGCTAATTTTCCTCTTGATGTTAATCTTCTCTTAGCTCAACCAAGAACTAATTCCCCATATTACATAAATTTTATGATGCTATGGTGTTTAAAAATGTTTTCCTTGGCTAGGGTTGCCTCCCTTTGGAATGTCTTAGCTCTTCCTTACTTGAGTAGATCATTATGGGAATGAGAGTATGACCTTGGAGCTCATGAATATTTTTAGGCCTTTGAGAATCCTTGCTTGGATAGTATAGGCCAAGATGTGTTTTAGTGCTTGGCCTATATCATTTTTTGTTCAACACATAGAAGTTGTACCTCATCGATAAAAAATGTTGAGCTTGTTGTCTTTAACTTGTCTCATGTGGATAATTGTAAGTTGTACCTTGGACCTTAAAGTTTGAGTTGAAGGTTTGTTGAAGTTTAGAATTAACTTAGTGTTTGGATATTGTCAGGTGCATTTTGAACCTTGAAGTTTGAAATTCTTCTTGAAAATTATACTTTTAAGTCCAAGGTGGTAGTGTGTGGATGGTTGTGTATACTGCAATCAAGATGTTTGTCAGAAGCATTATGTATGTTATTGTTTTTCATGAGTTTCATTTTTTTCTCATGTATAAGTGAATGATGTTGTGAATTTTGTATTAACTATTTGTTGATGAAAAATGTATAAAATAATATCTTGCAATCAGTGGCTTAGGAAGTTGCTTTAAAAAGCTTCAGAGAATGCTTTGTATTCTTCCAATTTTGAAGATAAGGTCCTACAATTTGAAAGGTAGATATAATCATGTGTGAAGAATGTGTGTTCCTATTTTCAGAACATAGAAGTCACCACAGAAGTTTCCTGAGCTGGCCGAGTAAAGATTGTGCTATTGCAATCATGGTTCAGAGAAATGCTCCACATTTATTCGCAATTGTTGTTGTGGTCTTGCAGTTGGAAGGATCTGCTTAAAATGTCTATTTGTTGCATCTCTTCAAGTTTTGGTTGTTGTAGTGTACTACAATTTGAGTTTTCAATGTTCCATCTCAAGATAGTGTTGTCTAGATTTGCAAGAGATACTGGTTTGGTGTCTATTTAGTCGCACCAACATAATGATGCATGAAGTTGTGAAAGGAAGGCATGGAAATATTTTTTAGTATCATTTGATGCTTGTAATGCCATCCACATAATGTTATCAGGTCTCTCTAGTACTACTTGTTGTCTAGAGTTAATATTTTGTGGATTAAGTGTTTGTTAGGATGACTTGGTACATTAAGTTGTTTGAGTCAAGTTTTTATGGCATGCATCATCATGGGATTATGTGTAGAGTTAAAATAGGTCATGCTTATCTCCTAGTTTAGATTGCATTCAATTTCCCCTTTTCACAAATGTTTTAGAGCCAACTCATTATGATTGTTGCACGTTTCATGTTTACGCATTTCAATTTGGCCGACAAGGAGAAATTTTTGTATGCTTGCAAAAGGTATAAATAAAGGATCAAGTGTGTGATTGATGGAGATGCATCAAGCATTAAGTATTCAATGTACAAAAGCAGTGAGCTAAAGGCAACATAATGAGTGTGAATTTGTAGAGAAGTGTTTGATGTATGTTGTAGGTAGTGAGTTGAAAGTAGAAGCGTATAAGTGAATGTTGGAGGTAGTGCGCCAAAGGTAGAAGTGTAGAAGTGATTGTTGGAGGTAGTGAGCTAAAATTAGAAGTGAAGTGTTGAAGGCAGTGAGCCAAAGGAAACATAAGTGTTGTGGTGGTAGTTGATCAAGTGTTGTGTTCTGAGGGTGTACCCTCTTTTTTGTAAATGTTGTTTTTGGCTAGGAGTTGTAAACTCTTTGGTTGAAACCATAACATCTGTTGTAACTATTGTTTCATTTTATGAGGTTGGATTTGGATAGTAGCTCCAAGCAGCTTGCTTACCATGGTTTTCCCTCCTATGTTTTCCCATGTATATTTGGTGTTGTGGTTATATACTTGTACTTTGAATGCTTAATCTGTTTAAGGCTAGTAATAAGTTTTAATTGATTGAATTAAATTGGTTTAAGTTGAGGGATATATTGATTCACCCCACTCTTAGTATATCTATGTGTTCTAACAATTGGTATTAGAGTTGAGTTCCTTGGTCTAGCTTAATAGCTAAAGGTAGATCTTGGTTTAGAACACATGGCTTAGAAGGAGTCCTCATCTAAGGAACCACAGTTTGATGGAAACAACTATTCCTTCTGGAGTGTGAGGATGGATGCCTATCTATCATCTCTAGGTTATGATATTTGGAGAGTTTCCAAGGATGATTATACTAAACCTACTCATCCTATTAATGATCCAAATGCAAATAAGGATCATGAGAATAAATCCAAAGCACAAAATTCTATCCTAAGTGGGTTAGGAAATTTTGAATTTGTCAAAGTAGTGCAATGCAAGAATTCCAAGAAGATATGAGATAATCTCAAGAATCTCTATGAAGGAAATGACAGTGTGAAGCAAGCAAAACTACAATTTTACCAGACATTGTTTGAGAATCTAAATATGAAAGAAGAGGAAAACATAGCCAACTATCTGCTTTGGGTAGATAAAGTTGTAAATGGAATCAGAGGTCTTGGAGAAGACATAACTAACTCTATGGTGGTGAAGAAAGTTTTGAGAACTCTCCCTCAATGGTTTGACTCAATTTTTTTTGCAATTGAAGAAGCCAAGGATCTAAGTAAGCTTACCATGGAAGAATTGTTTAGATCCCTCACAACCTATGAGATGAGGAATGAAGTTCAAAGTACACACAAAAGAGAAGTTGCATTCAAAGTTGTGAAGAAATAAGAAGCATCTAGTTTACATAGTGATTCTGAGGAAGAATAAGCAAACTTTGTGAGGAAGCTGAAGAAAGGATTAAACAAGTACAAAGGTAAATTACCATTCAAATATTTTAATTGTAGAATAATTGGTCATTATTCTTCTAAATTATCCTTTGGAGAAATGAAAGTAGTAGAAAGGGTTTCAAGAGAAACCTCCTCTCCAAAGAAGAATATTGCTCCTTAGATGAAGGAGATCACTGTACATTAGATGATGATGGTAATATATCCCTATTTATGGCCATTGTGATCTCTGGAATTTCAAGAAAAATTGTGGATGAAGAAGAAGGTGAATTGATTTTGAAGGTGAACTTGAATCTTCTCTTGAAGATTTGGAATGTGCAAGGAAAGAGAACAAAAGGAAAAAGGCCTTGATTGAAGCCACAATAAGTGAATGTAAAAAGCTTGAGAAGGAAATCCTTTTACTCAAAAAGGAATTGGTGAAAGCTATGTCCAAAATTCAAGAAGTTGATATCATACCTAAAGAAAGATCTCATCATGCAAGAAGACCCTCCACAAATAGGTTCAATCATGCATTTTTTGGTTATTGTTTCATTTGCAACTAGTCATAAGGCTATAGAGTGCAAGAATGAAATGAATAGAAGAAATTTTGTAAGTAAAAATTATCTTGATTCTCTGGTGGATGTCAACGTGACATGTTAGATATGTAACAATGTTGGAAATATAAAAAAATATTGCAAAAGTGATTTTGCAAGATCAAAAATCCAAAAGGAAAATGGTGTTGAGCAAGTTAAGGAATCAAGTAATGAAAATTCAATGGTTGTACAAACAACATTTCATACTCAGGTACAAAAAAATCTCTTGGTAATTGACAGCGGGTGTTCAAGTCACATGACTAGTGACAAAAATAAATTTATCAAGTTGGTTAAATGGAATAGCAGATTAGTAAAATTTGGGGATAACTCATCAACAAATATATGTGGAAAGGGAACTATAAGTATTGATGGTAAATCCAAGATAGAATATGTTCTTTATGTTGAAGGTATCAAGTGTAATATTCTCAGTGTAATTTAGATGTGCAACATAAGTTACAATATTTTATTTCATGATCAAGGATGTGAAATCAGAAGAGCAAAATCTGGTAGACTAGTGGTAGAAGGCTCCAAAACTGAAGGAAACCTATACAATCTCAAGAGTGCTAATGGAAGTTGTCTTCTAGGATAGAAAAATGACTATTGGTTGTGGCACAAGAGGACGGGGCACAAGAACTTTGATAATCTTATGAAGATCAACTCCATGCAAGTAGTGAGAGATATGCCTAAGGTTGTCAAACTTGCAAGTACCATATGCAAATAATCAGATTGGGAAGCATACAAGGATAAGGTTTAAGACCAAGGAGTATTCTACTACAAGACCTTTGGAACCATTCATACTAATCTATGAGGACCAACCATGACAAAAAGTCTTCAAGGTGAAAGGTATTTCATGTTACTCATTAATGATTTCTCTAGGATGAAATGGGTTACTTTCCTAAAAGAAAAATCAAAAGCCTTCAATAGATTTAAGATTTTCAAGTCAATTGTTGAGAATGAAATGAATTTGATAGAGGTGGTGAGTTCAAATCAAGTGAGTTTGAAGAATTCTGTGAAGAGTATGGGATAAAGAGGAACTATTCTGCTGCTAGAACTCCTAAAAAAAATGGAGTAGTGGAAAGGAAGAATAGAATTGTTCAAGAGATGGAAAGAACAATGTTGAATGAAGGTAAGTTTCTTGATGTGTATTTGAAAGAATTAGTTCATGCTACTTTCTATAAAATCAACAGAGGTCAGCTAAGTGATGAGTCTAGTTTATGGTTTAATTTTGGTAGAATTTATGATCTATTTGTCGAAATTGTCATGAACCTTGATGTTTGAATATTGATATTTCGTCAAAACCATAGACATTGGGCCTAATTTTATCTTTGCAAATATTTAATGACATTGGCATGTTATATGGACTATATGTGTTAATTCTACATGTGGATTAATGAATGTTCTTTAAGATAGTTATAGATATGTGATTATTATGCGTACTAATAATGCCATGCAGATATGATTCAAGGCCACTAGATTAAGAAGATTTCGCTAGCTGGTCCTTCACCATAATGGCTAACAAAGTGGTCATGCAAAGTTCAATGAAGGGAAACATTCAAAGAGGTCGATGGCAGGAGATTCCTTATGCAAACCGAATTGTAACTGCCTTGTAAATGATCTTTATTGATGTTGAGTGAATATAGGCATTATTGTTGTGCTAAATCTACGTTGAGGCATGCACATTTGACCACTTTCCATTCATGCGTAACTGCCCCTCCACTTTATTTAATTTTCCTAAAGCGGTCCTCCCTGTTCGTGGAGTTGACTGCCTTGCTTAGTTAGTCACTTCTTTTCCTATAAATAAGAGTCGGATGCTCCTTCTCAGGAGGTTGTGCGATTTGATGATGTACTTGCATTCTTAGTTTTCAGCAATAAAGTTTGCATTGCTCTATTGTACTCATGTTTTCCAATGAATAAGATGAAGTTATAAGTCCATCCATTTGAGTTTACATTAGTTTTAGAGGATACTCATCCAATGGGGCCCACTTGGTGAGCATTTTGTCCTTAGTTTAGTTTAGTTATTACTTT
>VDFB02300076.1:0-18660 GCA_007258455.2 Sequoia sempervirens | reverse complement strand
TGTGAAAATGTAAAGGGATACATTTTTCTACACTACACCTCCTATGGGAAGTTTCATAGATGTGGGATCAAATTGTGGCTTGTGGGACAACCTCCAAAATTTTAGCTTTGTGGAACCATAGGAGGTTGTTCAACCACTCTCTCTTTAGCTTTGTAAATTTGTTTTTATCTTCGGATGCATGGTAGGATTTCTTTAGTTGTCTCTTGTTTGTTTCTAGGAGATAGGAAAAGGATCGATCGTTGGTTGGTTTTGGTTATTTGGAATTTCTTTTGGTTCTATCATGGTTTCATCAAAGATAGGAGGCTCAATCATGGGTTGAGGCATATTTTGAAGGGAGAATTTTGCTATGTGTTTCACCTTAAACTTTTGATAGGGTTTTAAAAAGAATTCTTCATGGGGTTTAATAGGTTCAATAGGTTTGAGCCAAAAGAAATTCGATGAAAAGTTCCCATGAGAAGACACGAGATTAAAGCCACTATGGTGCATAGTAAATATTTAATTGTCAAAGGGAAAATTTAAGCATTCATGCACAACTGACGAGATGACTTCCATGGAGTGTACTCATGGACAACCAAGCTTCACATGGAATTGATCCAATGTCGGGATGATGGAGAATGAGGCATCTAATTGTTTTGGTCCAACTTTTAAAGGAAGGATGATCGAACCAATCATAGGGAATATAAAACTATTATGCATTGTTATCCATGCTTTCAGTTTTTCAAATGTATCTTGATAAAATTCATGCACAAGTAAGAATTATTTAGTGATCACATTCTCTCCACATACAAGATCAATTAATATCCGATTAGTGGGCTTATCATTGATTCGATCGGCTATGTAAAGAGGACCATAAGGTGTGTTTTTAATTATATATTTAGATGAGAAAGCAATGTCAAGAGGAATTTTAGTTCGGCCCTTACGAGGTTGAATTTAGATCAATCCAACCATAGCATCTATTTCATCATTCGTGTCAACATTCATCATATCATTCTTCTTATTTTCACTAGCTTTGACAAATGAAATATTTTGATTTGGAAAATGGGGTTGGAAAAGATTTGCAAGTTTTGGTTGGGAGGGGCAACAAACTTATTTCCTTGATCATTAACACCTCTAATTAGGATATGATTAGAATCAATGAGGTCTTGTACATGATGTTTAAGATGCTTACAGTGTTCCATGTCATGTCCATTTTGTCAGTGAAAACGACAATAGGAATTTGATCTAAATTTTTTAATGGCTTATTAGGATCAAGAGTTTTAATGAGAGGTAAGGAAATCAAGTTCTTTTCTAGAAGTTGCATCATGGTGTTATGGAGGGTATTGGGTAAGGTAGTAAATTTTCTAGTCATCCAATCCCCAAATGTAAAAGGAGTTGTCTTCTTTATAGCAGCCACTTGGGTATCAACATGTTGGGTTGGTTGAGGGGGATTTAGTTGAAGGAGGCCTTTATTTTGTTTCCTAAAAGGCTGGAAATTGTTTTGATTTATGGATTTGACTTTTCAAGATGGCTAGAGGTGGGTTTTGTTTCACAACTACTAACTGAGTTTTGATAATCACAAAGGGCAGTACACAAGTGTATGAAGGAAGGAAACTTCATCATGCCAAGATTATATTGTATCTTAGTTTGTAAGTTCTCAATGAACATCCATTGAAGGTGAGGATCCAGAATCTTTACATTGATTTGGAAATAAACCATTTGGTAGCATGAAATAAAATCAATAACCTTTCCATCATCCTTTTGCTTACATCTCATCAAATCAGCTAATGTCATATTAGTGGTCATGTGCAATTGGAAATGGTTGATAAAGGCCTCAACAAGTTCATTGAATGAATGAATTGAGTTATTTGATAAGGAGGAAAACCATTCTAAAGTAGTATCTTTCAAGGATTTAGAGAAAAGCTTACCCAAGAGCTTATCTTCAAGGAAAAAATCACTACATAAGGAAGTATAAGTGGAAACATGGTTAGAAGGATCTCCTTTGCCTCCATATTTCTCAAACCTAGGAATCTTTATACCTTGTGGTATTGGAATTCTTAATATCTCCAAGGATAAGGGATTGCTTTTGACATAGTATTAAGGTTGGCCATTTTGATTTTGGTTTATGTTGAAAATTTGATTTTGAAGGGATGAAACATTTTTTAAGAGTTGGTTAAGGATGGTGTCATTGGTTGTATTTTGAGATGTAGTTGATTATGGTGGAGGTGTATATGTGTTTGAAGGGGAAGTGAATGGAATACTTATGGGAGATAAAGTGGTAGGAGATATGATGTGAGATGTCACAAAGGTACACTGATTTCTAGTGGAAATACCCAAGGTATGAATGACATTACTAGTAGATTGCATCATTGTGATAACTTAAGGGTTGGTATAGGTAGGAATAGGGGAAATGGTTGTGGGAGGAGGAATTTGGGTTCCTCCTTGACTTTGAGTATTGTTCAAATTTTGAGCACAACTAGTCATTGAGGTAAGATGTTTGCCAAAAATTTGAGCTAAGTTACGAGAAAGTTCTATTCCTTGTTCACTTTCAATCATGTGGTGTATGTTATCTATGGTAGGAATAATAGTGTTGGTAATTTTTTCAGTACTCATTTAGTGTTGTAGGTTTGCTAATTCTTCATGGATTTGGATTATGTTTTCTTGAGGGATACTATCAACCATTGTTTCAACACTTGTCATACTATTTGAAGGTAAAGAGTTGTTAAGGGTATGGTCCATACCTAGTGAACTAGTGTCAATGCTATGAGTGAAAGAGCTAGATAACACAAGATCCATGACAAGTGTGTTATCGCAGGATGATATGAATCTCAAACTACGTATCACTATAGTATTAGCAATAGGACACCAAGTTGTAAAGCTCATGAAAAGGACAATCAATGAATGCAAGATAAATGCAATGAACACAAATAAATGATATACTTTAATTCCAATTCTTATGTTTACAAATTATTATGATATGAATAGAGAAGCACCTGGAAGATGAAGATGACTAAGAAAGACCTAAAAACTCTGAATTTTGCTACTACTAATGTGTACAGGGACTCATATGCCAAACCGGGTGATTTAGTCCCAGTTAGGGCTTCTATGCTAAATCTAGAATTTGCTACTAACAAGCCAAAATCTATAGAAATCTATTGAAAATAGGTACACTAGGACTCAGATGCCCAAGGTGGTTATTTAGTCCCAGTATTAGGGTTTTTTTGAAACTTCTATATCCTCGAGTGATCTTCGGTATCTTTCATCTTGTCTCGATCTCTGAGTTTGAAAAGTTTTAATTACAATTTGTAGATGAGTTTCCGTGAACATGACAAATTCTTGACAACTTTCACAACTTTCTTCAATCTTACAACTTTATCTTTAAAGGTTTTTCAAGTCTCAAAACACCTAGATTTTCAATCACACATGATGAGGGAAAAATGTTAATTTGTTAGTGGATAGGGGTTTGCCTTGGTCAAACCTCGTTTTGGTAATCAAACCTTGAAATGAAACGAAATAGAAAGAAAGAATGATGAATGAATAATATGCAATGTTGCAGCTCACCAAACCCTTGAAATAAAGGCTGCAATCTTATGTGAAATGGCTCGAATAGATGTGGATCTTGACTCTTGATTGAATGTTTGAAATTTGATCTTGAATGCTTGTTTGAATCATGAAACCTACACCACAAATGTTAGCTCAAAAACACACATGATGCATGGAGACTTTGACATGATGTTTAATAACTTACTCTTGAATGTTCTTGTAAACTCTCTTGAAAGTGCTCTTATTTGATGACTTGTAAATTTTCTAGGTGAAAATATGTGAAATAACCTTGTATTTATACTTGTTTATGCCAAATTTCTTGAAATTACAACACTATAAGCTGACATCAGATCTAAGAGAATGAAATCCTGCAAAGAATTGAATTCAAAATAGGTCCAAGCTAAAGTAGGACTCATACGCCAGTTGGGGCATATGAGTTCCAGTAGTCTAAGCTTGGGACACAAATTTCAAGAAATGTTAAGTTTTATGCAATATTTAGGATTAGGCCCCAAAACCTAGGTGGGACTCATATGCCCAAAGTGGTGTATGAGCCCCAGATCTCTAGATCTAGAACACACAACCCAAAAACATGAATTATGACTGGTCATTAATTAAGTGTCGGGATTATCCTTAGAGAAATGCATTAAATAAGGCTTGTGGATGCAAAATAAGACCAAGTAAGTCATAAAGAATCCCAATTTTAGTAGCGAGGGACCAAACAAGTGTGAAAATTTAAAGGGACACCTTTTTCTACACTACACCTCCTATGGGAAGTTTCATAGATGTGAGACCAAATTGTGGCTTGTAGAAAAACCTCCAGAATTTTAGAAGCCGACTCTTCAAATTTTGGAAGAAAAGGAGAAGGAGATACAGGAAAGAAACATAGGTTGAGTATCCAAGAGTATCCATTAGTATCCATAAGTATTTGGAGTATTTATAGATTACACAATTTTCACTATATTTATATAAATTTTTACCCAAGAGTATCCAAAATTTTAGTTGGATATTTGGGAAAATTACCTCCATTCAATGATAAAGCATCATACGAAATTAAAAGGTGAGGAAAGCTACTCTAGGAGGACCTCAAAATAGTGGTTACTTTAGATTATATTTTTAGACAGGATAGACAAAACAATGAACAACTAAGGTTTCATCAAACCTTAACAAATATAAGGGATAGAAACCCTATAATTGATGATTGATTATTACTTATGAAATGATCAAATACAAAACTTGATGCAATAGACAATGAATAATTTAAAAATAATATTCATTGTTTTCAACAATGATAATGTTCACAATCATAATAGGAAAAAGTTATATTTATTATCAAATCTAGTTGTAAGAAGCATTGCAACAAAATTTGGAAGTATTATTGTCACAAATGGAAGTGGAAACGAAGAACTCGATATGGAGTTATTACTTGGTAATAATATGAGAGTAATGTTAACATCAAACTTATGGATAGAATCAGGACTTGTAAATGGAGCTCTTGGATATAATCAAAAATATTGTATATAGACCTAAAATTGGACCTCCATAACCACCAACATATGTACTTGTAGAATTTGATAGTTACTCTAGAATACCATTTCATATCACCATCTGTGTATAGTTCCAATTATAGCAATTGAAATAGATAGCACAAAATAATTTCCATTATGATTACCTTGGGCTTTAACAATACACAAGTCGCAAGGATTTACCGTTCAAAAAGTCAATATTGATATAGGACCAAGTAAAAAAACTGATTTGGTAATTTCTCATGTAAAGTCTTTAAAAAGACTAAGAAATATGCCACCATTCACATATGATAGATATGAAAAATGAAAAAGAGAAAACAAGTTACAAGAAGAAAGACATAGGAAAATAGGCTGAAAGACTTACAAATCACTTAATTTAAAACA
This sequence comes from Sequoia sempervirens, assembly GCA_007258455.2. NCBI lineage: Eukaryota > Viridiplantae > Streptophyta > Pinopsida > Cupressales > Cupressaceae > Sequoia > Sequoia sempervirens. Next base: position 13,234 of record VDFB02300076.1, on the reverse strand, counting down.
TTATTACAACATTTTTCATGTAATTACAATTTAAATAAATAATATAATGTATTCATTATATTTTCATAATATTGATAATCCGTTCAATGTAGAAAAATCACAGCACAACAATTAATCTTTAATTAATAAAATATAATAATAATTATATGATTATAATATAATAATGTTAATATTTATATAATAATATAATACAATTATATAATTTAACAAGTGACGCAAGCATCGAGTTCCTGCCGACGGGTAAAAGTCATGTAGCTTAGAGATAGGAAAAGTTTCTAGATAGCAAATAGGTATATAAATGTATTGAAAATAGCTAGAAAAGTTAGAAGTTATTTTTAGAAGCGCACAAATGCATGGAATTTTTTAGGGTTCATGGGAAACGTGGTCCATAAGGACATGTGAACAAAGAGCACGTGTGGATGGATACAAGGGGATTTTGTTTTTTATGGGTACCATGTATACGTGGAGTTTTTTTTAGCAATGAAATCTTGTTTTTTTGTGTGTATATGTATACATTTGTGAGAAGGTAGATTCTTTATGATCTTAATTAGGAAGCAAGAATGCATTATTAATTTCTATTAATTATTGAATGCAAACAATCAGAAAGATTTGTAAGAATGCACGAGACATTAATGCATACATGCATCCACGTGCAGATAATGCATATAGGAGTGAGAAGCATAGTTGGCATGTTAACGATCCTTAAAGCAAGAGACTCAGTTTGCATTTACAGTATTAAATGAAAGAGAACTAGAGAAATAAAGTGTTTATGACTAGGTCAATGTTTTATATTTTTATTTCTTGTTAGGAAACCTTTTGATTGAAAAATTCATTAGTCATTTTAAATGGAACTAAGTTCTAATGTAGATATATTTCTAAGGAATATGGAGAAACAAAGTTTACCATATTCCTTTTTTTTTTGCTTGTATGTCCATTTGCAAACAAAATTATGTTTAGGGAACTGTTGCAGAGCACATGCTATGTTAATTAATACAATTTAGTTATTTTAGTTTATCATATGACAATATGTAGGTGCTAATAGAAACAATAGTGTTAGGTGGAAGATTGATAGGGATAGCTCATTTGAGTATAAACTTTTTGTAAGATTAATGAATGTTTTTTGTAATGTAGTAAAAAGATTAGTATTATACAAAGCTATTGATTTTATTATAAATAAGATTTAAATCATGTCTATGTAATATCTTATTTTTAATATACCAAAACTACACCATGCTTTAGATAAATTCCATATTAAAGTACTTTAAAATAGTGTTGGTGCAATCCTACACACCAGAACTTTAATATTTTGCAACAATAAGCCACTTCATTTGGTAATGGTAATTTGGATCATAGGTATCAACACTATAGACTACTCTAAACTTTACTATTATGTATTGATACCAAATTCCGTTGATAAGGATGTAGGAGTTCAATAGGACCCTTGTGTTTAAGTGTCAGAGTACAAGTAGAATCTCTTCACATTGTAACATAGGTCTCAAAATGCAATAAAAAACTATCTTTAATTTTAACATTAATTATCAAAGACAAGATAATAAACCATCCTAACAATTTATTCAATGAATACATCATACAACAACATATGTCTCAAATCATACATAATAATAAAAAAACAATGTATATAAAATTTTGGGTTTGTGTATCAAATTCGCACTTAACAACATAGTGGACATGGTTGTTTGGTTCTAAAACTTTGTTTTCTAGTCTCCCCACTAAAATTTTCATGTTTGTGCTTTCATTTAACATATTGGTGTTGATAAAAATCACTAATAAAATATAGATAAATAATCATTAATTTGATCACATCTTAAAATACATAATCTAGGTATCGATAATATTTTGTGAGGATTTAGTCAACATGATTGAGCACCTCGCACAAAAAATTACAAAACCTAGTTTATAAAATAAGTTATTTCAATAGTAAAATATTATTATTTTTTACACTTGTTTTATTTTGCTTTTAGTTTCCCCATTTTCACAACTAAACTCAATTTGAATTAAAATAAAGAGCACATTAGCAAAAAATATAAAGTGAAAATCATATGTGTTCTTCAAATCACCATATAATCATACATTAATTTTCAATTGAATCATAACCTTATCCCATTTTTGACATATAAAGCAACAAAACTAAGGCGTTGGCCCAATTCCAAAGAGTCCAGAGGCTGAAAACCAAGTCCAAAGATCATAAGCAACACAATAACAATGCTTATCTTGTTATTAAGCTTCAATAGAATCATATACATGAAAACCATATTTATTCCTCCAATGTATTTTTTATTTTTATTTTGAAAATTTGCAATTTTAGATATCACATTTTTGTTATGAGTGGATTAGAACATGATGAGTTAAATCAAAATTCGTATATTGCATCTAAACATTAAATTATTATAACAATGTACAATAAAATAATGTTACAGTGTTTGTAACAATGCTTGAAGCATTTAAGTAGACATGGATACATGTAGACATTTATCAATGTGCGCAGAATGCACAGAAGGGTGAAAAGCATCCCTGGCACCTGAGCAAGCCTGAAAGCGTGATGAGACTGAAATTGCATATGTAGTATTAAATAAAAGAAAAGAAGAGAAATAAACTAGTTAGTATGAATGCATATATGAAAGGAATACATTAAAATATGAACCCATGTAAAGACATATGCATGCACAGATGTGTAGATGTGTCCATTTAACTTGGTATGCTAAGAAGTATTTATATATGCCTGCGTCCATAAAGTTAGAAATGTCAAAAACAATTTGCAGTTTAAACAAGAACTAGAAAAACATTATTGACTGAAACAAAGCAGCAATACATTAGTGTTTGTGGAACAAGTGTATAAAGTATATCTAATAATGCATTTGGTTGGATGGATACATGTAGAGATTTGTGGAATCTGAATATACATTATAGCCTTGGAGGAATGGTCATATGTGCTTTTAGGAATTTGTAACAAATAGGATTTAGAAAAGACATTTTGAAAATAACTCTTGAATACAATTGTATTTTAACAGTGAGACTCAATTTGCATTTACAGTATTAAATGAAAGAAAGTAGGGAAGATTAACTATTTATTAGCAATACATATATCGAAGAAATGCATAAACGTATGGATGAAGACAAACATGAATGCATCCATCTATGTGCACAAAGGTAGAGAATGTCAGAAACAAATAGCATTTGAAAGATATAAAAAGAACATTTATGATTGAAACAAAAGAATAATACATTATTGTTTTTTGACGAAGTGTATTAAGGATATATAAACAGGATATAGAAGAAAACGTTTTCAAAGGAAGTGTAGAGTACAACTCTATGTTGTCATAGTTATTTTCAAAGCCCTCAGTGTTTAATTGCATAACCTTAATATTTTTTTCAATTTTCAAAGCCCTCAGTGTTTAATTGCATAATCTTGATATTTTCTTCATCTTTTTCATAGTTTGGTATGGTGTGAATTTTATTGTGATGGATGAGGGTATATTTGAGGTGTAGAGAGATAAAGAAATGTGAGTGTGAAAAAGAAGAATGAGTTATGGAAGTGGAAGAAAGGGAGCGAGTCGAGAGAAGGGTGATATGGAAATAGGGTGTATGAATAAGTTATGAAAAGTATTTGACATGGGAGGCAAGGTTATGGGATGGTGGATATGAGAATCAATGGGAATGTAGATGGTATGAATTTATTGTTTGCAAGTTATATGCTTACAATTAAATTCAAGAAATGAAAATTTGAATGAGAGAGCTGGATTTAGTGAAAAAAGGAACAGAACACATTGGTATGATGCAAGGCAAGCAAATAACTGGATTTTGAAATGTATTTGATTTGAGAGAAAAGGACATGGAAGGGTGGAAATGGAAATGAATGGAATTAATAGGGTATGAAGTGATTATTTCTTGCAACAAGGGGTGGAAGAATGTCTAGTTTGGTATTGGTTATGCTTTTAGAAATCATCATAGGGCTGAGTCCGTCAATATAAACACAAAAAGAAGACCCATGTTGCATTTCTGACTCTCCCTCGTACTAAACAAGGTACTGAGGTCCTTGAGCTTCCTCGAAATGCGACAATAGAAGACAAAGTGGAAGTTCTTATGCATATACTATGGAAAAAATAAATATGGAAGATCATAAAAAAGATAACATGTAAATGCTGGTGCAGTGGAGAACAGTAAATACATGGAGGAAAAAATACGTAGAGCTATTGAGATATATATGCATGGATGCATCAATAGAGACATGTATACATAGAAAAAATAATTACATGGAGAGATGGAGATATGAACACATGTATACATGGATGTATGCATATTTGGATGTAGGTGCAAATGCATATGTTACATGGAAGGATGTATTCATATGCATATGCAAATATGGATGAAGGCATATATGCATATATGCATATATGGACAATATGCATGAATATATGATGGCCATGGGTTACCAGGATACATTACATGGGTGCATGTTTACATTTGCAATAACTAATTTCCTTTACGATCTTATCCAAGAAGCAAAAAGTGTATTATTATTTTGTTTGAAGTATTGAATGCCAAAAATGTTAAACATTTGTTGCAATGCTTGAGGCATCTTTCTATACATGGATGCATGTATACATGTATCCATGTGCAGACAATGCAAAGAAGAGTGAAAGGCAGACATGACATGTGAACAAGAAATTTGAATGGAAAACACTAAAATCAAGTAAAAATACAAATTTGTGAAAGCATAGTGATGCTCAAGTAGCATTTATGCATGGATGGATGTATAGTTGTGTCCATGTAATTCAGTACACAAAGAACAATTTTTAGATGCACGTGTGCATAAAGTGATAAATTTTAGGAACAATTTGCATTTGAAACATATACAATATTGTTTTTAGAACAATTGTATAAAGAATGCCTAATGATGCATATGAATACATGGAAACATGTAAATATTTGTTAAATCTGATTACACATAATAGGGTTGAAGAAACTGTTATACGTGCTTTTAGGGATCTGTAATAAACAAGGTTTAGAAAAGACATTATGAAAATAACTCTTGAATACAGTTGTATGTTATGAGTGTTATTTTTAAAGCCCTCAGTGTTTATTTGCATAACCTTGATATTTTCTTCATCTTTTTCATTGTTTGGTATGGTGTGAATTTTGTTGTGATGGATGAGGGTATATTTGAGGTGTAGATAGATAAAGAAATGTGAGTGTAAAAAAGAAGAATGAGTTATGGAAGTGGAAGAAAGGGAGTGAATTGAGAGAAGGGTGAGATGCAAATAGGGTGTATGAATAAGTTATGAAAAGTATTTGAGATGGGAGGCAAGGATATGGGATGGTGGATATGAGGATGAATGGGAATGTAAATGGTATGAATTTATCGTTTGGAAGTTATATGCTTACAATTAAATTCAAGAAATGAAAATTTCAATGAGAGAGCTGGATTTTGTGAAAAAAGGAACGCAACACATTGGTATGATTGAAGACAAGCAAATAACTAGATTTGAAAATGTATTTGATTTGAGAAAAAAGGACGTGCAAGGGTGGAAATGGAAATGAATGGAATCAATAGGGTATGAAGTGATTATTTCTTGCAACAAGGGGTGGAAGAATGTCTAGTTTGGTATTGGTTATGCTTTTAAAAATCATCATAGGGCTGAGTCCGTCAATATAAACATAGAAAAAAGACCCATGTTGCATTTCTCACTCTCCCTCATACTGAACAAGGTATTGAGATCCTTGAGCTTCCTCGAAATGCGACAATAGAAGACAAAGTGGAAGTTCTTATGCATATACTATGGAAAAAATAAATATGGAAGATCATAAAAAAGAGAACATGTAAATGCTGATGCAGTGGAGAACATTAAATACATGGAGACAGAAATATGAAGAGCAATTCACAGATATATGCATGGATGCATCAACAAACACATGTATACATAGAAAACAGAACTACGTGGAGAGATGGAGATATGAACACATGTATACATGGATGTATGCATATTTGGATATAGGTGCAAATGCATATTTTACATGGAAGGATGTATTCATATGCATATGCAAATATGGATGAAGGCATATATGCATATATGCACGTATGGACAATATGCATGAATGTATGTCAACATATAACTTTTAATTTTGTTATATTGGAAAACTAGTACTATTTTGATAAATCAACATTGGGAAATTAGCATTTAGCTGTTTCTATTTATCATAATAGCTTTATAAACTATTGTTGTTATTGAAAACCAGTGAAATGCGATCGCATAGTTTGATTAAATAAATTTAAGCAAAGGCAGAGTCTAGAAGACTAGCGAGTAGAGATACATAATCCATGACTGCAAATTAAATGCATTGAAATATCAGGAAAATGCGAACACATGGAGGGGTCAAAATAATTGAAGCAAGTGCATTAAATGCCATGTAACTGGTGGGGAAGGCACTGGAATTGCTTGATGGCCATGGGTTACTAGGATACTTTGGCCATTAGGGGCCATTTGGCTAAAGACAAAGACAGATACATGGATGCATGAGTCCATACATGCATATATACATGTATCCATGCAGAATATTGATAGATGCATCTATAGATGTATGTGTGTATGCAATTCACAGGTTCATATATGCATAAATCAATGTATACGTGCACCCATAGATACAGTCATACATATATAGACAAATGCATGTAGAGATATGGCAAGATATGCATGAATCGATATATGCATGGCTGCATCTATGGATACATAGATACATAAAGAAATGGAGAAAAAAGACACATTTATATATGCATAGTTTGATTAAAACTAGTGGCTGAAGGTACATAGTTCATTCAGACAAAATTAATGCATTGAATGGCATCTGACCAAAGGGGAGACTGTTTGAATTGCTAAGCAGTCTTTGAATATATAACAATTAAAAGAGATAAGTATAAGTATCGTTGGGGACATTCCACATTTTGACCTTTCAATCAAAGTCAATTAACAAAGCAGCAGTCAGACCTAAAGAAACTTGAATGACTATGAGGATAGAAACTGTACATTTTAAATGAAAGTCAGGTTTTGCATTGTTACAATGTATTTGTATACTTTGATTATAAAATCATAGTTTAGATTATTTTAAGTGTTATGCATTTGAATCTTTTCTTGAAATACGAAGGATTCATCTGAGTCTTGGAGGCAATGCACAGCTGTCCTATAAAGAGAGCTTTGGAACCAATGAGCTGTCATATATACATGTGTGCATGAGTCCATAGATGCATATATACATGTATCCATGCAAGTTATTGATAAATGCATATATACATGCATGTGTATATGCAATTCATAGGTGCATATATACATAAATCGAGGTATACATGTACCCATAGATACAGTCATACATATATAGACAGATGCATAAAGAGATGACAAGATATATGCACAAACCGATATATGCATGAATGCACTTATGGATACATAGATACATTATGAAATGAAGAAAAAGACACATTTATATGTGCATTTATTTTGAGAGTTTGATTCTGAATCCATATGCATACTTTGATTAAAACTAGTGGCTGAAAGTACACAATTTATTGATACAAAATCAGTGCATTGAATTGCATGTGACTAAAGTAGAGACTATTTGGATTGCTAATTAGTCTTTGAATATATAACAATTAAAAGAGCTAAATAAGTATAATTATCCTTGGGAACATTTCACAATTTGACTTTTCAATGAGAATGAATTAACAAACTAGCAGTCAGACCTAAAGAAGGTTCAAGGACTATGCTGATAGAAAACCATATTTTGGACAATGGCTAGACAATCTGTTGAAATAGCTTTTAAAACTTTGAAGCAAATGCATTTTTCGTTCTGTTTATTTTCATTGTACATGTTAAATGGAAGTTGGGTTTCGGATTGCTGCAATGCATTTGGATACTTTGATTATAAAATCATAGTTTAGATCATTTTTAGTGTTATCCAATTGAATCTTTTCTTGAAATACCAAAGATTCATCTGACTCTTGGAGGCAATGCACAACTGTGCTATAAAGAGAGCTTTGAAACGAATGAGCAAGTGAGGCACAATTTTTTTTTGGTCACATTGCCAATCTCACTGTGTGCTTTAAACCTCCAAAGCAAGAGAAAACTGAGGGAAGAAAGTATTTATTGCCTCAGGTAACTGGTTGCTGGTTCTGGATACTGTAATTATTGTCCTCATAGGCACACATGCAAAGTATGGAACGATATTGAAAGCAAGTGAACTCTCTAATAATCCCATGAAACATAGTCTCTGTATGCATCCATGTATACAAGATTACATGTATATATGTGTACATGTAATTATGTATATTTTTTTGTATAGTTTGAATTTGGAGAGCTATTTTATATATTGGAAAATTAGCATTTATCTATTTTTCTATTCATCCGAGTAGCTTTGTAAATCATTTTTGTTTTTAAAAATTCGGGAAAATGCGAACGCATAAATTGATTAAATAAATTTAAGCAAAGGCATAGTTTAAAAGTTGGCGGCTAGAGGTACGTAATGCATGAATGCAGATTAAATGCATTAAAATATCAGGAAACTGCGAGCGCAAAAATTGATTAATTAAAATTAAGCAAAGGCATAGTTTATCAAGGTGGCAGGTAGATGTACGCAATGCATGATTACTGCAAAGCGGTCTCATAAAGAGAAGTTTGGAACGAAAATTATGTTAACATGTGTGGTAATGATAGTTTTTCCCTTGAACCTTGTTATATATTCAAGGAGTAACTAGCAATGCAAACAGTGTTCCTTTTAGTCAAATGCCATTCAATGCATTGAGCTTGCATCAGTGGATTATGTACCTTCAGCCACTAGTTTGAATCAAAGTATGCATATGGATTCAGAATGAAAAGCTCTTTTCTGTGAACGTATTTTTAATTTGCCTATGCATTTGCCCAGAATGCTTTTAACCGGTAGCATTGGCCAATCACATTTTGCTGTTGAACATATTGCTTATTTTTTTGTACAGTTTGCATGTGAAGAGCTATTTTATATATTGCAAAAATAGCATATATCTATTTTTCTATTTGACTGAGTAGCTTTATAAATCATTTTTGTTTTAACAAATCGGGAAAATGCGAATGCATAAATTGATTAAATAAATTTAAGCAAAGGCATAGTTTGAAAGTTGTTGGCTAGAGGTACATAATCCATGAATACAGATTAAATGCATTAAAATATCAAGAAAATGTAAGCGTAATGCATGAATGCAAATTAAATGCATTAAATGACATTTGGCTAGAGGTGAGCGTGCTGGAGTGGCTTGGTGAACATGTATGGACAGGGTACTTTGGTCATTTAATATAGAGTTAAGTTACTTGCTATGCATTTCTATTACTTTGTGTGTGTTGTTTTTGTGTTCTGTAAGCCTGTGCTATGAAAACCTAGGTTTTGCAATTGCTTTGAGCTTTTTTGCTATCATGAAAGCATACAGGAAAGAGGAATTTTGTGACCTGTTATAGTTAATGTCCTCCTAGGCACATATGCAAAATATGGAAACATATAGAATTTGGCATGAACAATGTTAGAGGAATCACATGAACAATAGAACTATTCAACACTGAACTCTATGCTTGTAATAATTATTGGAAAAGTTGTAAATGCCATAGATGAAACAATATGAATAAAATTCTAGTTTCTGGTTTTCTTGAAATGCAATGAAAAAACTGCTATAAAGCCATAAGACAAGGTTGTGTAACATATTGCCATTCCTGTATCTAATTTCTTTGGACACAAATGCTTAACACAGTTGATTGCAATAGTAACGTGTCTACGAAAGTGGGACAATAGAGATCATAACTCAGTAGTTTTTAGTGTGAGTATATATGTATCCTGACACATATAAGCTTGATCTGGCATTCATGAATACAACTGCTATGTACAGTGAAACAGCTAATTAGTATTACTATATGCAATATCCATATAACATAATAAATTGGTACAAGGCTAGAGTGGCAGATGCATAAGTATATGGATGCATGTATACGCAGTTGCATACAGGAATACGTAGAAGCTTAAATGAATACATGGACGCATGAATATGTGCATATGTGCACATGGACATAGAGGCATATATACATGTAAATATGCATATATGCAGCGTAAGCAACATATGGATTTGTGTATGCAGGAGTGTACGCCATACATTAGAATGCATGATGGAAAAGCGACTATAAAGTACAATGCATTAAAGCAGGCGCAAGACTTGGTTACAACAATAGCATAAAAATGATAAAAGCTAAACGAAAATAACCATTTATTCTCTCAAGTAACTTGTTAATGGGTCTACAGTCTGTAATCATAACTACTTCTACCTGGTCACCATAAATTCTTGGAAACGTAAGAATCACAAAGCAAATATTGGAGAAGCTAGGAAGGACAGAATGCAAAATGGAACATTTAAACTATATAGTTTGAATGGCATTATGCATCGAGGGATAATAATTATTGAACATATATGTCAAATGTACATAGAGAACCATTGTCTTGGTAGGTGCAAAAACAAAATTAGAGTTTCAGATGTCCATATTCTAAAAGACTTTAACATAGTAACCTATAGAAGTGTCTAAATGTATAATAGCAATAGAGTATTTTAAAACCAAAATTGTCTTTAACATGTGAGACCCAGTGAAATGTCTTGGAGCGTGGAAAGGGGAAAAAGTAAAAGTATGAACAATGTAAATCTGTGCTCCTCTATTCCTAGTTTCTTGGAGCGTGGATAGGCAAAAAAGTAAAAGTCTGAACAATGTAAATCTCTATTCCTCTATTCCTAGTTTCCTGTAAAGGCAACAAAATGCTATGTATTAGAAACATAGTTTGTATGGATAGTGATTTGAGGTACTCGTTCAAAACAAAGAAAGTGTACATATGAATGACTTTATTACCTTCTGGTGATGTTTCCTGTCTATTTTTCAATGCAAATGGCTTCAACAATGGCATTGTTTTGGTCAAGGCTAAAATGTCCTTCAGCACTAAAGTCCCATAGGATGAATATCACTGCTGACTTGTCCTTGATATAGTCTTCATAGCTGAGCCTTTGCAGTGTGGGCAATAGACGGTGCATGGTGGCCTGGTCAACTGAAGACTGAATTGTTTGATTGTCATAAGTTGTTATGGTAGTTTTAAGTTGTAAACAAAATGTATAATTGACTTGCTGGTTGCACTGTTTACAGTGAGTAGTTTTCTCTTGGAGTGTGCCATAAGCAGTAAATTTGAATTTGCATTTTGGACAATATGCATGAAATGGATTGGAAAATGCATTTGATGCTTTTAGAGTACCAAAAACCTATAGAATATGGTTCAAAACTGTTAGAGGAGACAAAAAAACAAGTTTGGATGCACTAGATTTATTTAAAAAGAATGTTGTTACCTTGAAAGTTGAGTGTAGTAGGCTGTTGAGCTTTTCCAAGCTTCTTTTGTCATTCAAGGTACAAATGAATGTTGATCGACATGTATGAAATGTGTTCTTTTGGTCTGTTTTTCTCACAACATTCTTGAAAAGCATTGCAAGTGTTTTATTTGTATGCAACTGGTCTTCGAGTGCAAAGTATTGTTGCTCATATGTTGACCGTAATAGCAACTGCAATTCAATGAGAGGATTAGATTTTGTTACGGAAATTGTTATAGAGGCCACTGTAGAACATTAAAAGCTTGAAACTAAAAGAAGAGGTAAAAGTTCTGTAGACTGAAATACCTGTGCCTTGTCTATGTCAGTGTGGCCATCCTTGATGTCAATTGCAAATTGGGTACCCATTTTCCTAGCACCGACTACCAGCGCAGCTATTGTGCCAGTTGGGTACTCATTAACAGTTGTAAGCAATTGGCTGATAGTCGTACTTGGGATGAATTTGTACTCCTGACAGAGGCGGGGGATGTTTTCAGTGGTGCTAATTTTTGTTAAAATCAGAATGCAATCACAGTCACCTCTGTCATAATCTGTTCTAGGTGCAACTTGGAAATCTGAGATTGAAATAGCTGATCCCGGGACTATTTTAGGCTCATGTTGGTAAACAAGATTTCCACTAACGTTTAACGTGATTGTCATTTCTGCTTTGTGATCTGTCAGATCAGCACATAGCATTTCCCGTGTTTTGTTAGCCTTGTCCAATGTTGCTTTGTAGACAACAAGGACATCACCTTGGAAGGTGTCTCCAGCTCTTCTTGCATTTAGCTGTTCGATTGAAACAATCCTAGGTTTCTTGACTCTTGTCCTACAAGAAACAAGGATAATGTCAATTGAATGCTAATTTTATATTAGCAAGTTGGAAAAATGGAGGTACATTGTAGAACAAAGTACTTTACCGTTGTGTTGACTCTTCTTGTGCAATTTGCACCTGTTTGGCTTGTCTTTTTGATACATCTTTTGGTGTCCTGCAAAGAATTGGAACAATGTTATTTGAATATTTGTGATTTGGGTGAATGAATTTGAAGGAATAATACTATGAGCACTTTACCGTTGTGTTGATTCTTCTTGCGTGGGTTGCATTTGCTTTGACTGTCTTTTAGTTTCATCCATAGATCTCCTGCAAATAATGGATATAGCATTGGAAAAGACATTGCAATGCGTAAAACTGATATAAGGCTATAAGTTCTATAGAGTTGAATTTGTCTATTGTGCAATGTGCAATTTTAGGAAAATTGGATTGTGATCAGTCCAATATGCTTCTGATATATAGATAGAGCATATATTTGTAGTCGTGTTGGACCAAATGTGATCAATGACTGAGTTGCCCATGCTATGTTGTTGGTTGAAGACAAATTGTATGTTGTTATGTTGCATATAACTGTGAAGCATTTTTTTGTTTATGCTCTCTGAAGACATGTCGACATTAAAATCGCCTAAAATGTACAACATGTTTTCAGAATTTGTGGATCCAATAATTATTTGCAAGATTGCGATTACTTCATCTATGGCAGTTGCAGGTCTTGCATAAATATTACAAACATTGAGTTCATTGTTAGATAGCATTATTGTTAATGTGATAACTTCAATATTTGAGGTTTCATGGTGTGTTGTTTTTGACAAGAGCAAATGTTTCTTGGTTAAAGTTGCTATGCCATGGATGTTATGTACAGAGGAGCTATCAAAATTTTGTAGCAAGCTATTTAGCTCAAAGGGATGCATATGTGTTTCTTGGAGACACAAGATATTAGATTGCATTATGCTATAGTCATTGAGAATGTCTTCTGCATGTGCTTTCAAGCT
>VDFB02300075.1:0-55030 GCA_007258455.2 Sequoia sempervirens | reverse complement strand
ATGTTACATGGAAGGATGTATTCATATGCATATGCAAATATGGATGAAGGCATATATGCATATATGCATATATGGACAATATGCATGAATATATGATGGCCATGGGTTACCAGGATACATTACATGGGTGCATGTTTACATTTGCAATAACTAATTTCCTTTACGATCTTATCCAAGAAGCAAAAAGTGTATTATTATTTTGTTTGAAGTATTGAATGCCAAAAATGTTAAACATTTGTTGCAATGCTTGAGGCATCTTTCTATACATGGATGCATGTATACATGTATCCATGTGCAGACAATGCAAAGAAGAGTGAAAGGCAGACATGACATGTGAACGAGAAATTTGAATGGAAAACACTAAAATCAAGTAAAAATACAAATTTGTGAAAGAATAGTGATGCTCAAGTAGCATTTATGCATGGATGGATGTATAGTTGTGTCCATGTAATTCAGTACACAAAGAACAATTTTTAGATGCACGTGTGCATAAAGCGATAAATTTTAGGAACAATTTGCATTTGAAACATATACAATATTGTTTTTAGAACAATTGTATAAAGAATGCCTAATGATGCATATGAATACATGGAAACATGTAAATATTTGTTAAATCTGATTACACATAATAGGGTTGAAGAAACTGTTATACGTGCTTTTAGGGATCTGTAATAAACAAGGTTTAGAAAAGACATTATGAAAATAACTCTTGAATACAGTTGTATGTTATGAGTGTTATTTTTAAAGCCCTCAGTGTTTATTTGCATAACCTTGATATTTTCTTCATCTTTTTCATTGTTTGGTATGGTGTGAATTTTGTTGTGATGGATGAGGGTATATTTGAGGTGTAGATAGATAAAGAAATGTGAGTGTAAAAAAGAAGAATGAGTTATGGAAGTGGAAGAAAGGGAGTGAATTGAGAGAAGGGTGAGATGCAAATAGGGTGTATGAATAAGTTATGGAAAGTATTTGAGATGGGAGGCAAGGATATGGGATGGTGGATATGAGGATGAATGCGAATGTAAATGGTATGAATTTATTGTTTGGAAGTTATATGCTTACAATTAAATTCAAGAAATGAAAATTTCAATGAGAGAGCTGGATTTTGTGAAAAAAGGAACGCAACACATTGGTATGATTAAAGACAAGCAAATAACTAGATTTGAAAATGTATTTGATTTGAGAAAAAAGGACGTGCAAGGGTGGAAATGGAAATGAATGGAATCAATAGGGTATGAAGTGATTATTTCTTGCAACAAGGGGTGGAAGAATGTCTAGTTTGGTATTGGTTATGCTTTTAAAAATCATCATAGGGCTGAGTCTGTCAATATAAACATAGAAAAAAGACCCATGTTGCATTTCTCACTCTCTCTCATACTGAACAAGGTACTGAGATCCTTGAGCTTCCTCGAAATGCAACAATAGAAGACAAAGTGGAAGTTCTTATGCATATACTATGGAAAAAATAAATATGGAAGATCATAAAAAAAGAGAACATGTAAATGCTGATGCAGTGGAGAACATTAAATACATGGAGACAGAAATACGAAGAGCAATTCACAGATATATGCATGGATGCATCAACAAACACATGTATACATAGAAAACAGAACTACGTGGAGAGATGGAGATATGAACACATGTATACATGGATGTATGCATATTTGGATATAGGTGCAAATGCATATTTTACATGGAAGGATGTATTCATATGCATATGCAAATATGGATGAAGGCATATATGCATATATGCACGTATGGACAATATGCATGAATGTATGTCAACATATAACTTTTAATTTTGTTATATTGGAAAACTAGTACTATTTTGATAAATCAACATTGGGAAATTAGCATTTAGCTGTTTCTATTTATCATAATAGCTTTATAAACTATTGTTGTTATTGAAAACCAGTGAAATGCGATCGCATAGTTTGATTAAATAAATTTAAGCAAAGGCAGAGTCTAGAAGACTAGCGAGTAGAGATACATAATCCATGACTGCAAATTAAATGCATTGAAATATCAGGAAAATGCGAACACATGGAGGGGTCAAAATAATTGAAGCAAGTGCATTAAATGCCATGTAACTGGTGGGGAAGGCACTGGAATTGCTTGATGGCCATGGGTTACTAGGATACTTTGGCCATTAGGGGCCATTTGGCTAAAGACAAAGACAGATACATGGATGCATGAGTCCATACATGCATATATACATGTATCCATGCAAAATATTGATAGATACATATATAGATGTATGTGTGTATGCAATTCACAGGTTCATATATGCATAAATCAATGTATACATGCACCCATAGATACAGTCATACATATATAGACAAATGCATGTAGAGATATGGCAAGATATGCATGAATCGATATATGCATGGCTGCATCTATGGATACATAGATACATAAAGAAATGGAGAAAAAAGACACATTTATATATGCATAGTTTGATTAAAACTAGTGGCTGAAGGTACATAGTTCATTCAGACAAAATTAATGCATTGAATGGCATCTGACCAAAGGGGAGACTGTTTGAATTGCTAAGCAGTCTTTGAATATATAACAATTAAAAGAGATAAGTATAAGTATCGTTGGGGACATTCCACATTTTGACCTTTCAATCAAAGTCAATTAACAAAGCAGCAGTCAGACCTAAAGAAACTTGAATGACTATGAGGATAGAAACTGTACATTTTAAATGAAAGTCAGGTTTTGCATTGTTACAATGTATTTGTATACTTTGATTATAAAATCATAGTTTAGATTATTTTAAGTGTTATGCATTTGAATCTTTTCTTGAAATACGAAGGATTCATCTGAGTCTTGGAGGCAATGCATAGCTGTCCTATAAAGAGAGCTTTGGAACCAATGAGCTGTCATATATACATGTGTGCATGAGTCCATAGATGCATATATACATGTATCCATGCAAGTTATTGATAAATGCATATATACATGCATGTGTATATGCAATTCATAGGTGCATATATACATAAATCGAGGTATACATGTACCCATAGATACAGTCATACATATATAGACAGATGCATAAAGAGATGACAAGATATATGCACAAACCGATATATGCATGAATGCACTTATGGATACATAGATACATTATGAAATGAAGAAGAAGACACATTTATATGTGCATTTATTTTGAGAGTTTGAATCTGAATCCATATGCATACTTTGATTAAAACTAGTGGCTGAAAGTACACAATTTATTGATACAAAATCAGTGCATTGAATTGCATGTGACTAAAGTAGAGACTGTTTGGATTGCTAATTAGTCTTTGAATATATAACAATTAAAAGAGCTAAATAAGTATAATTATCCTTGGGAACATTTCACAATTTGACTTTTCAATGAGAATGAATTAACAAACTAGCAGTCAGACCTAAAGAAGGTTCAAGGACTATGCTGATAGAAAACCATATTTTGGACAATGGCTAGACAATCTGTTGAAATAGCTTTTAAAACTTTGAAGCAAATGCATTTTTCGTTCTGTTTATTTTCATTGTACATGTTAAATGGAAGTTGGGTTTCGGATTGCTGCAATGCATTTGGATACTTTGATTATAAAATCATAGTTTAGATCATTTTTAGTGTTATCCAATTGAATCTTTTCTTGAAATTCCAAAGATTCATCTGACTCTTGGAGGCAATGCACAACTGTGCTATAAAGAGAGCTTTGAAACGAATGAGCAAGTGAGGCACAATTTTTTTTTGGTCACATTGCCAATCTCACTGTGTGCTTTAAACCTCCAAAGCAAGAGAAAACTGAGGGAAGAAAGTATTTATTGCCTCAGGTAACTGGTTGCTGGTTTGGATACTGTAATTATTGTCCTCATAGGCACACATGCAAAGTATGGAACGATATTGAAAGCAAGTGAACTCTCTAATAATCCCATGAAACATAGTCTCTGTATGCATCCATGTATACAGGATTACATGTATATATGTGTACATGTAATTATGTATATTTTTTTGTATAGTTTGAATTTGGAGAGCTATTTTATATATTGGAAAATTAGCATTTATCTATTTTTCTATTCATCCGAGTAGCTTTGTAAATCATTTTTGTTTTTAAAAATTCGGGAAAATGCGAACGCATAAATTGATTAAATAAATTTAAGCAAAGGCATAGTTTAAAAGTTGGCGGCTAGAGGTACGTAATGCATGAATGCAGATTAAATGCATTAAAATATCAGGAAACTGCGAGCGCAAAAATTGATTAATTAAAATTAAGCAAAGGCATAGTTTATCAAGGTGGCAGGTAGACGTACGCAATGCATGATTACTGCAAAGCGGTCTCATAAAGAGAAGTTTGGAATGAAAATTATGTTAACATGTGTGGTAATGACAGTTTTTCCCTTGAACCTTGTTATATATTCAAGGAGTAACTAGCAATGCAAACAGTGTTCCTTTTAGTCAAATGCCATTCAATGCATTGAGCTTGCATCAGTGGAATATGTACCTTCAGCCACTAGTTTGAATCAAAGTATGCATATGGATTCAGAATGAAAAGCTCTTTTCTGTGAACGTATTTTTAATTTGCCTATGCATTTGCCCAGAATGCTTTTAACCGGTAGCATTGGCCAATCACATTTTGCTGTTGAACATATTGCTTTTTTTTTGTACAGTTTGCATGTGAAGAGCTATTTTATATATTGCAAAAATAGCATATATCTATTTTTCTATTTGACTGAGTAGCTTTATAAATCATTTTTGTTTTAACAAATCGGGAAAATGCGAATGCATAAATTGATTAAATAAATTTAAGCAAAGGCATAGTTTGAAAGTTGTTGGCTAGAGGTACATAATCCATGAATACAGATTAAATGCATTAAAATATCAGGAAAATGTAAGCGTAATGCATGAATGCAAATTAAATGCATTAAATGACATCTGGCTGGAGGTGAGCGTGCTGGAGTGGCTTGGTGAACATGTATGGACAGGGTACTTTGGTCATTTAATATAGAGTTAAGTTACTTGCTATGCATTTCTATTACTTTGTGTGTGTTGTTTTTGTGTTCTGTAAGCCTGTGCTATGAAAACCTAGGTTTTGCAATTGCTTTGAGCTTTTTTGCTATCATGAAAGCATACAGGAAAGAGGAATTTTGTGACCTGTTATAGTTAATGTCCTCCTAGGCACATATGCAAAATATGGAAACATATAGAATTTGGCATGAACAATGTTAGAGGAATCACATGAACAATAGAACTATTCAACACTGAACTCTATGCTTGTAATAATTATTGGAAAAGCTGTAAATGCCATAGATGAAACAATATGAATAAAATTCTAGTTTCTGGTTTTCTTGAAATGCAATGAAAAAACTGCTATAAAGCCATAAGACAAGGTTGTGTAACATATTGCCATTCCTGTATCTAATTTCTTTGGACACGAATGCTTAACACAGTTGATTGCAATAGTAACGTGTCTACGAAAGTGGGACAATAGAGATCATAACTCAGTAGTTTTTAGTGTGAGTATATATGTATCCTGACACATATAAGCTTGATCTGGCATTCATGAATACAACTGCTATGTACAGTGAAACAGCTAATTAGTATTACTATATGCAATATCCATATAACATAATAAATTGGTACAAGGCTAGAGTGGCAGATCCATAAGTATATGGATGCATGTATACGCAGTTGCATACAGGAATACGTAGAAGCTTAAATGAATACATGGACGCATGAATATGTGCATATGTGCACATGGACATAGAGGCATATATACATGTAAATATGCATATATGCAGCGTAAGCAACATATGGATTTGTGTATACAGGAGTGTACGCCATACATTAGAATGCATGATGGAAAAGCGACTATAAAGTACAATGCATTAAAGCAGGCGCAAGACTTGGTTACAGTAATAGCATAAAAATGATAAAAGCTAAACGAAAATAACCATTTATTGTCTCAAGTAACTTGTTAATGGGTCTACAGTCTGTAATCATAACTACTTCTACTTGGTCACCATAAATTCTTGGAAACGTAAGAATCACAAAGCAAATATTGGAGAAGCTAGGAAGGACAGAATGCAAAAGGGAACATTTAAACTATATAGTTTGAATGGCATTATGCATCGAGGGATAATAATTATTGAACATATATGTCAGATGTACATAGAGAACCATTGTCTTGGTAGGTGCAAAAACAAAATTAGAGTTTCAGATGTCCATATTCTAAAAGACTTTAACATAGTAACCTATAGAAGTGTCTAAATGTATAATAGCAATAGAGTATTTTAAAACCAAAATTGTCTTTAACATGTGAGACCCAGTGAAATGTCTTGGAGCGTGGAAAGGCGAAAAAGTAAAAGTCTGAACAATGTAAATCTGTGCTCCTCTATTCCTAGTTTCTTGGAGCGTGGAAAGGCAAAAAAGTAAAAGTCTGAACAATGTAAATCTCTGCTCCTCTATTCCTAGTTTCCTGTAAAGGCAACAAAATGCTATGTATTAGAAACATAGTTTGTATGGATAGTGATTTGAGGTACCCGTTCAAAACAAAGAAAGTGTACATATGAATGACTTTATTACCTTCTGGTGATGTTTCCTGTCTATTTGTCAATGCAAATGGCTTCAACAATGGCATTGTTTTGGTCAAGGCTAAAATGTCCTTCAGCACTGAAGTCCCGTAGGATGAATATCACTGCTGACTTGTCCTTGATATAGTCTTCATAGCTGAGCCTTTGCAGTGTGGGCAATAGACGGTGCATGGTGGCCTGGTCAATTGAAGACTGAATTGTTTGATTGTCATAAGTTGTTATGGTAGTTTTAAGTTGTAAACAAAATGTATAATTGACTTGCTGGTTGCACTGTTTACAGTGAGCAGTTTTCTCTTGGAGTGTGCCATAAGCAGTAAATTTGAATTTGCATTTTGGACAATATGCATGAAATGGATTGGAAAATGCATTTGCTGCTTTTAGAGTACCAAAAACCTATAGAATATGGTTCAAAACTGTTAGAGGAGACAAAAAAACAAGTTTGGATGCACTAGATTTATTTAAAAAGAATGTTGTTACCTTGAAAGTTGAGTGTAGTAGGCTGTTGAGCTTTTCCAAGCTTCTTTTGTCATTCAAGGTACAAATGAATGTTGATCGACATGTATGAAATGTGTTCTTTTGGTCTGTTTTTCTCACAACATTCTTGAAAAGCATTGCAGGTGTTTTATTTGTATGCAACTGGTCTTCGAGTGCAAAGTATTGTTGCTCATATGTTGACCGTAATAGCAACTGCAATTCAATGAGAGGATTAGATTTTGTTACGGAAATTGTTATAGAGGCCACTGTAGAACATTAAAAGCTTGAAACTAAAAGAAGAGGTAAAAGTTCTGTAGACTGAAATACCTGTGCCTTGTCTATGTCAGTGTGGCCATCCTTGATGTCAATTGCAAATTGGGTACCCATTTTCCTAGCACCGACTACCAGCGCAGCTATTGTGCCAGTTGGGTACTCATTAACAGTTGTAAGCAATTGGCTGATAGTCGTACTTGGGATGAATTTGTACTCCTGACAGAGGCGGGGGATGTTTTCAGTGGTGCTAATTTTTGTTAAAATCAGAATGCAATCACAGTCACCTCTGTCATAATCTGTTCTAGGTGCAACTTGGAAATCTGAGATTGAAATAGCTGATCCCGGGACTATTTTAGGCTCATGTTGGTAAACAAGATTTCCACTAACGTTTAACGTGATTGTCATTTCTGCTTTGTGATCTGTCAGATCAGCACATAGCATTTCCCGTGTTTTGTTAGCCTTGTCCAATGTTGCTTTGTAGACAACAAGGACATCACCTTGGAAGGTGTCTCCAGCTCTTCTTGCATTTAGCTGTTCGATTGAAACAATCCTAGGTTTCTTGACTCTTGTCCTACAAGAAACAAGGATAATGTCAATTGAATGCTAATTTTATATTAGCAAGTTGGAAAAATGGAGGTACATTGTAGAACAAAGTACTTTACCGTTGTGTTGACTCTTCTTGTGCAATTTGCACCTGTTTGGCTTGTCTTTTTGATACATCTTTTGGTGTCCTGCAAAGAATTGGAACAATGTTATTTGAATATTTGTGATTTGGGTGAATGAATTTGAAGGAATAATACTATGAGCACTTTACCGTTGTGTTGATTCTTCTTGCGTGGGTTGCATTTGCTTTGACTGTCTTTTAGTTTCATCCATAGATCTCCTGCAAATAATGGATATAGCATTGGAAAAGACATTGCAATGCGTAAAACTGATATAAGGCTATAAGTTCTATAGAGTTGAATTTGTCTATTGTGCAATGTGCAATTTTAGGAAAATTGGATTGTGATCAGTCCAATATGCTTCTGATATATAGATAGAGCATATATTTGTAGTCGTGTTGGACCAAATGTGATCAATGACTGAGTTGCCCATGCTATGTTGTTGGTTGAAGACAAATTGTATGTTGTTATGTTGCATATAACTGTGAAGCATTTTTTTGTTTCTGCTCTCTGAAGACATGTCGACATTAAAATCGCCTAAAATGTACAACATGTTTTCAGAATTTGTGGATCCAATAATTATTTGCAAGATTGCGATTACTTCATCTATGGCAGTTGCAGGTCTTGCATAAATATTACAAACATTGAGTTCATTGTTAGATAGCATTATTGTTAATGTGATAGCTTCAATATTTGAGGTTTCATGGTGTGTTGTTTTTGACAAGAGCAAATGTTTCTTGGTTAAAGTTGCTATGCCATGGATGTTATGTACAGAGGAGCTATCAAAATTCTGTAGCAAGCTATTTAGCTCAAAGGGATGCATATGTGTTTCTTGGAGACACAAGATATCAGATTGCATTATGCTATAGTCATTGACAATGTCTTCTGCATGTGCTTTCAAGCTACGAGTGTTCAATGTACATAGAAGCATATGTGATTTGCTTTTTGAACATGTGCTTAGATTATCAAGTTGCCATTGTGCACATGTCTGAAGACGAGACATTTCTAGTTGTATTTTGTCTTTAACTTTGAAGTTTTTTGAAGTTAAAGGTTGTAACAGGAATAATGATTCTACTGATTTTGTTCGTGATAGAGCTGTATAGGTTAGTCCATGTTGTCTAATGCCTATGGGGTCAAAATCCAAGGCCTCCATTGTTAATCCTTGGGATCGATGTATGGTTCGTGCACATGCTACTTGTACTGGGAATTGTTTTCTAGTTGTAATTTTCTTGTTTATTGTTATTTTCTGCATTGGCCTAGCAATGCGCTATATAGGCACCCAGTCTTTGTCAATGATAGTAGAATAGTAATGTGCTAGTTTTGTGCGTTGTTGATGTCCAATTGATGGGTCATTAAATTTAATCCAGACAATATCAATATTGTTTTGTGATGTATATGCTTTAAAAATTCCATCTAAACCGTTGACAAGGCCATCTTGAACATTGTAATTGCCTGCATAAAGCTCAACAAGAATGTTTGGTTTCAAGCATATTTGTGATGGGAGTGTTGTTGTGTGACTGTATACTCGTATTGCATTAAGGTCCTCTTTAACTTCATCTATCGCATCGAGCACAATCATTTGGGTTGGAATGATTGATAGCATTTTGTTGTTATGTGCTTGAACGTCTATTCTCCTATAGAAAAGGTGCGGAAGCAATGGATCTAATGGTACAGGATGAAAGAAAATTTTGTTGATATAGTCTATGTCATGAGTTGTCTGAATGCCTACTCGTAGTCTATTAAGGATTGAAATAAATATTTCATCTTTTTGTCTCATGGTAGTCACTAATGAATAGAATTTTATGTGGTCTTTCCAGAAACTATAAGGCATTAATTCAATTAGAGTAGGCCTATTTTCGAAAACCACAGAGTCAAGGACAGGTTGTGCCTGGTAAAGGTCACCACAAAATATGGTGTCAAGGTTCCCAAAGTATGCAGTAGGCATTTGCATTATGTCTCGTAGTCTTCTATCAATATACCGTAAAAATGTTGAGCCAACTAATGATATCTCGTCTATAAGAAGTATGCGCAATTGATCATAGTGCTTTGACATAGTGTCAAGTACTTTAGTGTTTAGTGGCAGGAATTCTGATGTATTAAAAGGTATGTGAAATGCTGAATGTAATGTGAATCCACCTATGTTATATGTTGCTTTACCTGTATATGCAGTTAATAAGCCCTTGGGTTTGTCTGGATTATTGTCAACAGAATTGCTATACATGCGAATGAGATCTTGGTAGATGGCTTTTTCCGTAAAAGTCTTTCCTGTTCCAGCTCCTCCAGTCAAAAACAAGTGCAATGGATTTTTTGGATTTCTCATCTTTTTTATGAGAACATCCTTAACAATTGCTTGTTGTTCTTTATTTAACATTCGTCTTAATTTGTAGTATTCATTGTTATCTGTAATCTGTGGGTGCTTTGTAATTTCAAATCCATTGGAGTATGTGGTCTTTGGGTTAGAATGACCTATGTTTGGAAGGTCTGTTTGAATGTCATATAGTTCTTTATGGGAAAGCTTTGTTTGCATTGGCAGGTCAATGAGCTTTTCATCTTCAAGAGACTGAACATCATTAATAGCTTTGTCAATGTCACCCCATGCGGAGTTTGTGCTGTGGATGAACTTTGCACTGCTTGTTTGAATGGTTTGTCCATGGTACATGTATGCATGTTCCCAAGAGTCAAAGTTTTGTTTGAGTGTATGCTCATTAATGATAAATGGAACATAGAGAACCAATTGCTCTCTACAATGATTCTCTATATCAAAGTGTTTGTTGAAATTGATAAACCGTATCACATTGGGTTTGGCCTTTGGCTTGATTGCAGCACCGTATTTATTGTATCTTGAAACAAATTCTGCAAGACATATTTCCATCATTGTTTCAGGGCGTTTTAAATAGTAGTCTATAATAGATTTCGCAAGAACATTTTCTGATTCATCTGGCTCATTGCTCAATTGTTTAACAGATTTGAGTATAAATGTGCGATCATTGTCAGATCGTGTATCAATGAATATACATTTTCTTGAACTGTAATTTAATGACAATGATAGAACAATATGTGTAGCTTGTTGTGATGACATTTGTTGCAAGTTAAGCATGGCATTGCCAAGTTTACTCACCATTCGGATTGCATCAATATTGTCTTGCTTGTGGTCTCTATGTATTCTTTTGAATGCATATGTCATTGACTTGTCTACTTTTGCAATATATGAGCTACAGTACATAGCAGCAGCATATGCATTGAGGACAAATTGTGCATCTGTATTAGCCCTCCAAAGATCTGGAATTTTCCTTGAAAAACTATTGTTCCATATTTGTGATGGTTTTCTCTGTAAGAAAAGCATAGGCCTGTTTAATGTTGAGCTTAAAGCTTCAATGTATTCATTGTCACTTAAGTTTAATTCTTTTAAGAACATTTGAAAAGTGAATGTTTTGTCATAGTTTGCTTTTTGGAGTTTTGAAAAGATTTTAGTGGCATTTGCAGTTATCGCTTCAGTCTTTTGGAGTATTGGTAAAAGTATAGTTGACTTTTGCATTGGTGGGAAAGGAAAATTGTACCTACAAAATTGTTTTCTTGATCTTCTGCATTTCTTTGTATGATGGTGCTTGTGTAGCATTCCCAGAGGAGGTTCCAAATTTTCAGTGTCGCAAGTAATATACTTATCAACAAAAGCTATGACGTCCGTGTTGTTTTTTTCTGTGTAGATTGGTGCATTTTTAACCCATATGAGGAAATGATCATGTTCATTTCCTCGATTTTGGAACTCAGTGACTGAGAAGTAATCAATGACATTTCCAAAGAAGGAGTCATCTGTAAGTATCAATTTTTTTATTGCATTGATTCTATGTTTATAGTAACGTGCACAAGTGATAGGATCTTTCTTGATTAGTTCAAATTTGTCAATGTGTGTTGGGTGATTAGATTCTTGATGGTTTTGTGTTGATTGGTGTAGATTGTGCAGCTCTTGTAATGTTTGAATTAGTGGATCCCAATTTTGCTCAGCACTAGAGAAAGTGATGAAAAATGTCGGTGGTCCTAGTTGTCGAATCATAGCAAATATATTTTTCTTAAGTTGTTGTGAATAGTCTGGAGAGATTCTTATTCTTTTGAAATCAACGTATCCAATATCTGATTTTAGAATTTTTTCTAGGTTTGGTTTGTGTTTAACGTCTTTCGCAAATAGCTTTCGCCCTTTTAACTGGCCCTTGCGGATTCTTATTGTCATTGTAGACAGTACTTGTTGTATTAGTACCTTTATAGCTTTGAAAAAAATGTTTGTTGTATGATATGCAAATTGTCTTTGTGACTGTAAGAGCTCCCAGCGTACTATTTTCTGATACGTAAAGTTTTTTACAATGTCATTATCACGTGATTTTCCAAAGAACAAAGTTGGGAAATTCATTTCTTCAGCATAGATGTCCTTAAATATTCCAATTGGATACTTGTTCTCTGCAGGTGCAATTTCAATAATCTTGTCCTCCATGTTATGGATACATCTAGACTCAGTGAATCCATGTATCAATGTGTCTGATGGGTTTTCATTTTCCATTTCACTGTCTGATTCTGTTTCACTTGTATTTTGTGGACTATTGTCTTCGTTTTCTTCAGTGCATTGGAGAACTTCTTGCCAATCTTGGTTTATGCAGACTTCGTGCATTTTGTATAATGGTGTACTCGTTAATTGAGTCAAAGCTTGCATGATGACATTTGGGCGCACCATGCCTTTTTGAAATGCATTTTTGTATTTCAAGCGTCTTTTCAATGAAACAGCAATTGTTTGTGTGTTGTTAATTGATTGTGGTAATGCTTTTTGTACAATGTTCATGTCAACAGGGACATTTATAATAGAACCTGTTAGGCCTATTTGAGACCTTTTGAACCCTAGTTCCCAAATTTGTGCAAATGCAATTCTAAGTGACACAATTCGTTCTTCTAGATGAGTTAAATTTTGTACATAGCACAATGGTCTATTAGTTCTTATTTTTTGTGGCATAGCATACTTTGGAATAGTGGACTGTTTCAATGCAAAGTAGCATACGTTGCATATGAAATCTGTGAATTGTAAGGAATCTAATTGTAGTAGTTTGCAATATAGTTGTTTTTGTTTTTCTTTGAAAATCCTGATGTCCTTGTACAGACAAAGCACTTGGCAAATTGCACATGGGTACTTTGGCGTATCTTTTATTGCTGTTTTATAAATTTCTATTGGTGTCAATGTTTTTTTTTTCTTTGGGCTGCTAGGTACACTTTCTTTTTGTTTTTCTTTTCTAATCAAGTTCTTCAGGTGATTAAGTCTTATTGTTGATTTATGTTTTAAATTGTCTGCTTTGACAAATGGTATCAAATTTTCCTTGTTTTTAGGCAAAGCATGTGGCTTAGCCAAGTAAGTATTTTTGTATTGTGGACGATTTCTAATCAACTTTTTGAGTCAGAGTAAGCTTGTAGAGCATGGGTGAGTTAGATTTTGGGCTTTCATTCTTAGAAGCAGTTCAAAATGTCCAGCCAAAGGGTTTGTATAATGGAACAGTATAGAGACTGATTTTGTATATCCAGAATCATTGAAATCTAAGTACTTCCTTGATGTTGTCAATGACCAAAGGCTTATCTGTATTTTTAACCATTTGGATATCCAGTGAATGCAAAACAAGTCACCCCACAATCCACATTCGCTATGGTCTATGGACGGTCGTGTGGACAATCGCATCTTGCGGAAGTATGTTTCTTGGTCATGTACTTTGTGCAATGTGTATAGAGTAGTAGGATTTAGTTCATTGTTGTATGATTTAATTGCTTCTTTACAGTACTTTTTTTGAAAGCAAGCCAGAAAATAATCTATAGCTCCATTGCGTAATTGAGTTGAGGTGTACTGGTTGTTAAGTAGCACTTGAAGCGAATCAAACAAACAGTCACCAACATTGTATGCAAATGTGATTAATCTACAAAGGCCTTCAGCTCTAAGGACATTGTCAATGTTTCAAATTTGAGGATGCTTTGTGCAAAGTTTTTTTATTTCATGTGAACTTATGGGCTGTTTTGAAGTTATGTTTTGTGTTTCAATTGCTAGCAATGGTTCAAAGTGTTCATTTAAAGAATCCATGTCATGAAATAGTATAGAGACTGATTCCGTGTAATCAGAACTATTGAACTGTAAGTACCTTCTTGTTGTTGTTCTTGACCAAAGGGATATTTGTATATTCAACTATTTGGATATCCAGTGAATGCAAAATAGGTCGCCCCACAATCCACTTTCTGTGTAGTTTGCTTGTGGCTTTGCAGATAAGCGCATTCTGCGGAAATATGTTTGTGGATCGTGTACTTTGTGCAACGTATATAGAGTATCAGGGTCTAGTTCATAGTTGTATGATTTTATTGCTTCTTTGTCTTTGTTTTGAAGGCAATTCAAGAAGTAATCTATAACTCCATTTTGTAGTTGAATTGATGTGTAACGATTGTTAAGCAATAGCTGTAATGAATCAAACAAACAGTCACCAACATTGTATGCAAAGGCACTCAACCTGGAAAGTCCCTTGCCCTTAAGCATGTAGTCAATGTTTGATATTTGGGGGTGCTTTGTTAATTCATAGGTGTCAACGTCTATCATTTTCTTTGTTACTCGTGTAACCTAATGTGTTTGGGAATAGCAAATGCTGGGTATAAATAGCATCTAACGCTAGTATCTAGATTACAAAATCTATGACTGTTTACATCATCGCCTATGTGCTTTTAGTCAATAGCATTTGAAAGCATTAATCATGTTGTTGAGGATCTTGGAAGTTAATAATCTCTACATATGTTGGAAAATGGATCTTGAGTAGTAGCAGGATCTTATGTAACATACCACACAACAAACAATTTAATAGAAGCAGAAGGGGAAAATAGTATTAATTCTTCAACCTGACCTTGATATCCATTGTCCCCCAGCAGGATTGTATGTACTTATTCCTATTACATTGCCAAAGTGGATAAATGAGTACAATGCATGATGTATAATTTTAGTGCCACAAACACAAAACAATATTTTCAGGTAGCCTTGTTTACATGCACCAATTAGTTGACAAGAATCTTTTTTGCTCACATTGCCAATCCCAATCTATGGTATTTAAATGTTTTGTGTAATTGGATTCCTTTGTTTCTATGTACTTGTAAGCGACTAATTTTTTTCAAAGGACAAATGATTTTAAAAGCTATTCAGATAAACATGAATTAAGTAACATGTAGAGAATAGTTTTACAAATCTTTTTTGTTTAAAGAAAATTAGGGAAATGCAAAAGCATTATTTGATCAAAGAAGATCTATGGCTTTTCCTATTTGTCGGGATAGCTTTTAAAATCATTTGTGTTAAGCATGACAACTACTTTGTGCATATTGTTTTTGTATTCTAGAAGTCTTTGTTCTAGGAGAGTTTATAGCGATTGAGCAGACTTTGTTATAGTTACAGTATCCAGAACCAGAAATGAGTTACTTGAGGCAATAAATAGTTTCTTTTCTCATTTTTCTTTTACTTCAGAAGTTTTAAGCACGCAGTGTAATTGGCAATGTGAGCAAAAAAAAACTGTGGTTAATGTCATTTTGCATGTAAGCAAGACCATGGAAAAATATTGCATCATGTCTATGAGTGAAGTAGTACATCATTCATTGTACTCGTGCCATGTCAACTTTTGAAATTAAATTTGTAGGCATTTATTTGTAAAACAGGAAAATTAAACATATGTTGACTTGCACATTGCACAACAACTTGCCACAAATATAAGCAGTTCTATGAAAAAAACTACCTTAAATGCATATAGGAAAAAAACAGTTGACATAAAACGAAGACTTATGACTCAAAAGGCTATTTGAAACTGCAAACAGGGTTTAAAAATTGGATGCTAGCAGTTCATTCTATTATATGGATATTGTATAGAGGAAGTATAACTTATTAACACATAAGCAAAACCTGCTCTATTGCTCGAAGACAAATTACTATTGCAATTGTGTAAAATGCATTTTCCTGTTTGTATATGTGGAAGCAGTCCTCTAAACATTTATGTTCAAAGAAATGAGGAATACAAGATGGCAAAACGAATACATGGAAAAGAACTTTATGCAGTTATTATATTGAAGAATTTCAATTGCATTCCAAGAAAAGCAAAAAGACAATTTGGAAAACTGACCTTGTAATCTGTTATCAAACGATCAAGTATACTTGTAAAAATGTCCAAATTGTGATAGGGACAAGCAATTTTTCCCAATGTAGTTTGTGTGTGATTGTTTAAATACAGTTGAAAGCATTAATCCCTGTCACAAGGAAAATTTAGACAAATGAGTACAGTGAGTGACATATACTATGTTATTCCTAAAAACAAAACATAATTCTTATGCAGTTTCATTTGACCAAGAAACAATCCAAGTAAGAACTTTTTTTTCTTAGAATGCAAATTGCATTTTTATAATTTCTAAATACTTATTGCTATTTGTGCACTCTATAATATAGAACATTTTTTTGCATATGCATGCACCAGGGTAATTTTGTTATTGCAATGTTGGTATAAGCTCTTTAAGAGCAATCAATGGAATAGATCCCATATTTTCTTAAGTGCCTAAAAAAGTTTAAGTAGGCCATGGCAACAAATCAATACTAAGCCAAAAAATAACACAGACTTGTGCTAGCACTGTTAAGTTCTGGTAAAAACAATTTCTAGCTACTGTTTAATGCCAAAGTAGCTATCACTTAATAGTGAAAGCGATGTAAACATTGATTTTCTAACTAAATGGGGTCATTTCATTACCATATGCATAAGTTTATTTTGTACTGTTAGGTAGCACTTACTATTACTTGTGCAATAAAGCCACATGCAAGCAGAATTCATAACTCACGGCATTTAGATACACCCAAGGAGAAATACAAACCAAGGTTGTTAGCATCCTGATAAGAAAGATGATGCGATACATCCAATTAATGTATGCCACAAAATCCTATTGAATGAAGATGATTTGGATAGGAATGTTACAAATCAGAATCCTTATTGGTGTTTGAGTAATCCTCTTTTTCAAGATTTTTCAAGGAAATTGTATGCGAATACTATCAATGAATAAGTGGAATCATATTTTTTAATTGACTTTGTTTGATTGGCCAAATGTGCACAAGGATAGTTATAATTGTATCTTTGTTTTAATTATTATGAATATAAATACTATTCAGGACTTTTCTAATTAATTAGATATGAAATGACAAAAGGAAAAAGAAAATCAATTAATTAAGATAATTTGATTCATTAATGAATAAAGTGAATTATCGTGTAAAAGTAGAAAAATTAGAAGCTGCGAGAAAAACCTCTTTGATTTATGCTATAATGACAACGGGAGAGATGAAAGCAATTGTGGAGCTTAGTCCTATATCTGGAAATTGTATTTGGTTGACAGCTTGTAAAGTGCTCTTAACACATTGTGCTCATATTGTTTGTAAGGTCCTATTATGGAACATGTTAACATAATAGCGGCTTAAAAGCTTGGACTATGGAACAACTCTGCAGTAATTGAAGATATGTAATATTTAGAGAGCATATAAGCGCTAAGTTATTGTTAAGCCCTCACATTCTACAATGGACGAAAGACAATTGCATGTCAAAGGAACTAGTCTTTGAAGAACAACATAGGCTGAGCACTGTGAAACCCAATGTGCTTATGGACATTAAAATAAAAGAAAACTAATAAAAGAAACTATTTATTGCCTGGAATAGCTTGTCTGCAAGTGTCCTTTTTTGGAACCATGACAACCTTTGCCCTGTCACTGTAAACTATTTTGTAGAAAAGGCATATCGACACACACATATATTTATACATATGTATATATATGTACAGATACATCCATGTAAAGATAGATTAATGCATCGATGGACATAAACATATATGCATCCACGTGATTACATGCATATACACATAGATGCATCTATATAGATATACATATATGCATAAATACATATATGCATAGATATATCTAGGCTCACATGCATCTATGCATATATGCATCTACAAATGTCTACATAGATATGCACATAGATAAATGCTTATGCGCATAGAAACATGCATACATACATACATGCACTGACACATTAGGCAAAAAGTGATAGTGATAGTGAACTAAAGCACTATGAAACACAGCCTCCCAATGCACTTCAATGGAAAGGAACTGTGTACAGTAACAAATTATCATCTCAAGTATCTCTTGCTCAGTCGCTACAAACTCTTCCTCAGAACAAGAGCCTAGAGAAGACAAAAACAACACACGCAAAGTAATAGAAATGCATACCAAGTAACTTAACTCTATATTAAATGACCAAAGTACCCTGGCCACGCGTGGCCTCCAAACCATCCCAGTGCCTTCACCTCGAGCCACATGCCATTCAATGCATTTAATTTTTATTCATACATAACGTACGGCTACCCGCCACCTTGATAAACTATGCCTTTGCTTAATTTTAATTAATCAATTTTTTGCGCTCGCAGTTTCCTGATATTTTAATGCATTTAATCTGCATTCATGGATTACGTACCTCTAGCCGCCAACTTTTAAACTATGCCTTTGCTTAAATTTATTTAATCAATTTATGCGTTCGCATTTTCCCGAATTCTTTAAAACGAAAATGATTTTTAAAGCTACTCGGACGAATAGAAAAATAGATAAATGCTAATTTTCCAATATATAAAATAGCTCTCCAAATTCAAACTATACAAAAAAATAAGTAATATGTTAAATGGTGAAATCTGATTGGTCAATGCTGGCGGTTAAATGCATTCCGGGCGAATGCATAAGTATACCTGCCTACCAGCAGGAACTAATAAAAGCATTTCAACCAAATGCATAAGTATTCTTGCCTTGACGCTACGAGCCAATAAAATTGTCACAATAGAAAACAGTTTATCCAAGTGAGTGCTATTAGGTTTGTTATCTTGAATTTCAAACTCCTTTGACATTAATGCATTTTCTTTGGTGGTAGAATATGGAGATTCCTTTTTTTAATGAGAGTCTGGAACAAGATGACATATACAAAAAATAAATTTAAGCAAAGACACAGGCTAGAAAACTGACAGCTTTTATCAGTAGAAAGGGGACGTTTACAGTGACAGAGCAAAAGCACTTGTGCTCGTTGAATGAATACCAAGAGACAAGTTACTCAAGGCAACAAATTGCTACTTTTATCTATTTTGCTTCATTTTATCCCAGAAGTACAAGTTGGCTTTCACAATGCATGAAAACACATTTGTGCAAACAACTGCCAAAATTATAATTGTAATGGATGACAGTGATAGTGTAATGGATACTAATAGTCCAAACATCAAAATACACTAGCTAGTTTATTTTTAGATTGAATGGAAACAAGTATCAGTTAGAAACAGATTAACCTAGTAGTCTATTTATCATAGGTTCTTGAATTCCAAATGCACAAGTGCAAACATGGTCCTCTACAGGCTTTTCCTATGCATTTTAACTATATTGTTGTTTTGCATCGAGCCTAAAGAACTACTGCAAGTATGGTTTCCAAACAGATTTAAATCAATGAATATAAGTCAAGAAAGGTTTTCAATTACACTTAATACTTGAACCATGAAGCATCACTGCTTCAAGCTATAGCCAAAGTGTAGATAGGGACACAAAAGAAAATTCAACAATGACATCATCAAAACCATGAAGCATCATTGCTTCAAGCTATAGCAAAAGTGCAGCTAGGGAAACAAAAGCAAATTCAACAATGACATCATCGAACAAGGATTTGTTTGCTATCACTATGACTAACTATTGAACTCAATTGACTCATCAGTCAAATAGATTTATTGATCACTGACCTAACTTGTTTGCAAGCTATCTTGTTAAACTGATTAGTTAATTTCATTAATGAGTAAAAGATAGAATTGACTTAATTTGCACGAGCTGAGTGCAAGATTGTCTTGTTTGTTAATTGACTTTGATTAATGGTTCAGAGAAAGATGAGACAAATTAAATCGTCATGAGCAAAATGTGAGATGGACTTATTGGCTGCTACTTGACATATACTATGACATTTGAGC
The DNA here is from genome assembly GCA_007258455.2 of Sequoia sempervirens. Classification (NCBI taxonomy): domain Eukaryota; kingdom Viridiplantae; phylum Streptophyta; class Pinopsida; order Cupressales; family Cupressaceae; genus Sequoia; species Sequoia sempervirens. The sequence continues at coordinate 34,997 of VDFB02300075.1, read as the reverse complement.
TTTCATGAAATAATAGCAAAAGCAATAGAATAAACAAATGGGTTCAACATAGACAAAGAGATACAATTAATATGGACAGCTATAGGCTGTTGAATATTTGTAGCATAAGAAACAGAAAGGAAAGATCTTGCTGAAGATTTTGCAATTTCAGTTTACAATTGCGTTTGCTTCCTTGTCTATAAAGCTTTTTCAATAAGCTATTTTTTTTTTTTGCATATGAATGGACATGACTGGTTTAATTGATTTGGTGCACAAAGATGTTCTTTAATTAACTATAATTAACTATTCATCTAAGCTTCTACGTATCCCTATACGCAACTGTGTATACATGCATCGATGTATTTATGGATGTGTCACTCTAGTCTTGTACCAATTTACCATGTTATATGGATATCGCATATAGTAACACTAATAAGCTCTTTCACTGCACATAGCAATTGTTTTCATAAATACCAAATCGAGCTTATATGTATCAGGATACATATACACTCACACTAAAAACTATTGAACTATGATCTCTATTGTCCCATTTTCGTAGACATGTTACTGTTGCAATCAAATGTGTAAAGCATTTGTGTCCAAAGAAAATAGATAAAGGAATGGCAATATGTTACACAACCTTGTCTTATGCCTTTATAGCAGTTTTTTTATTGCATTTCAAGGAAAACCAGAAACTAGAATTTTATTCATATCATTTCATCTATGGCATTTACAACTTTGACAATAATTAGCTATGACCAATTGTGGAACACAATTAATTCATCAGCCAATTAGCTTAATTGATCACTGAATTAACTTGCGTGAAAGCTATCATATTAAGCCAACTAGCTAGTATGCCACACACAATATGACATTTGAGTTTCAAATAAGTCTCATGCACACAAGTCTGTTATCATGTTAAAGCCATTTAAACATAGATGTTCCAATTCCATGAGGTCATTTTATTTCCATTTGTCCAAGTTCATTTCATTCCATTATCAAGAGCCAATAATTAAATGTTTAAACCAGGCACATGCAAACAGAAAATGCAAATAGGATTTCAACAATGACATCATCTAATAAGCATTTGTTTACTATTACTATGATTAATGATAGAATTGACTTAATTTGCATGAGTCAAGTGCAAAATTGACTTGTTTGTTAATTGACTTTGATCAATGGTTCAGAGACAAATGGGAAAAATTAAATTTTCATCAGCAAAATGTGAGATGGACTTATTAGTTGTTATGCTACATATACTATGTAGGCTGTAAAACACACAGTGTTGTAAAAACAACAACTCATTGATAGTTGTAACACACTGGGTGTTTAAAAGTATTTTGTATTACTCTTGATTAGTTTTTATTGGAATTATTTTGTGTTACTATAATTACTTGATTACTTTCTATTATTGTATTTCAGTATCGAGATTTCAAGGTGAAGAAAATGAGACATATGCAATGCAATATCACAGGTATAAATAACAAGGTATAAATGAGCAAGAAATTTTTAGTAGATGAAGGTAATGAACGTTAAAGTAACAGTATGACAGTCACCACAACATTTAAGTAAACATATGGTCAACACTCTCTTTTTCATTATCAATTGTATTCCCAATTTCATCCATGAAGAATATCCTCAAAGATATAGAATTCATGGATACACAGGTTGAAGAAGTTCTTCATGGATCAAAGATATGGAATTCATTAATAAAAGAAATGCAAATCATGGATCAAAGTGATGGCTAATAGCAGGATCGACAGGTTGACAAAGTTCTTCATGGATGAAATTGGGAATAAAATTGATAATGGAAAAGAGAATCTGCACCATAGGTTAACTTAAATGTTGTAGTGACTGTCCTACTATTGGTTCAATGTTCATGACCTTCATGTACCCAAAAGTTCTTACTTGTTTGTCACGTAATATAGATTTTAGCGACTAGAGATGAATTGTAATTACTTTGAGCGCTTCATTTTTTATTATTCTGCACATGTGTGTAGTCACATGCGATGTTGTTGCTACAGAGTCAAGACCTGGGACCAAGGTACTTGATACATGCATTCATAGATACATGGATGTGGACATCTATCATGGTATCCATAGATGCATAGTTACATGTATCTATGGGTAAATGTATTCATAGATACATTGGCACATACATGGATAGATGCCTGTATACATTTGTACATAGAAACACAGACACATATATGCATGGATGCATCTATAGATAGAAGAATACATAGAAACATACTTACATGGATAGATAGATAGATGCATAGTTGGATACATGAATGCTTAAATATACAGGTATAGAAGCTACATAGATACATATATCAATGACTGCATGCATAGATACATATTAATGTGGACAACTATAGCCTATTGAATATTTGTAGCACAAGAAACAGAAAGGAAGATGTTCACAAGGATTTTGTAATTTAGGTTTCCACTTAGCAATTGCATTTGCTTCCTTGTCTACAAAGCTTTTTCAAGAAATTCCTTTTTTTGCATATGAATGGCCATGATTGGTTTAATTGGTTTCGTGTACAAAGATGTTTATTAATTAACTATAATTAACTATTCAAGAAAACTGTTCTATCATTGAACTAGTTTCATTGACTAGTCAAGTAACTTCATTCACAGTTAGCTAGATCAGCTATTTGGCTGATTTGCTTGAATGCTTGTAAAAAGCCTTCTCTGACAAATATTTCTTTGCATAATTTGCACTCACTACACACCAAGAGCTAGCATTTCTTCGAGGAATTCTGTCAAACAGTTTAAATGTTTTTGCTTGTGCCTCTATATTTGGTATGCATATTCATGATAGCATTACAAACCATTATATCTGTCAGAAAATCTATGCCTTATGATCCTTAGATGAATGTACATATCCTGTTCTAAAGCTCTTTTTTCGTATTAAAAGCACGCAAATTTTTTTAGCAAGATTGTGTATCTGTGAATGTGAATAAGCAACATCTATTTAACTGATTTGGAGGATAAAGATGACCAATAATTAGCTATGACTAACCATGGAACACAATTAATTCATCAGCCTATTAGCTTGATTGATCGCTGAATTAACTTGTTCGAAAGCTATCATGTTAAGCCAACTAGATAATGTGCCACATATACTATGACATTTGAGATTCAAATAAGTCTCATGCATGCAAATCTGCTACCATGTTAAAGGCATGCAAACAGTGATGTTCCAATTCCATGGGATCATTATATTTCCATCTGTCCAAGTTCATTTCATTCCATTATCAAGAACCAATAATTAAATGTTTAAACCAGGTACATGCAAACAGGAATGCAAGTAGGGTTTCATAGTACTTTAAGACATTGTTATACTTTGATTATAAATTCATTTTTTAAGCTACTTTTAGTATTATTTATCTGAGCTTCTTGTTGAAATGCAAAGGTTTCATCTGCGTTTGATAGGTATTATGTAGAAATCCTCTTGTCCATTTTACTTCATGCATGTGAGCCCTATAAAGTCTGTATATTATTGACTACTGCAAAGTGGTCCCATAAAGAGGGCTTTGGAACCAAAATTATGTAAACACGTGTGATAATGAGAGCTTTTGAACTACGAGTGAACAGTGTGTTGCTTTGAGATTTTTCGTTGCCATCAAAGCATAAAGGGTAGAGGGATTCTGTTAAAAGTTGTGGTTGTTGTCCTCATAGCCATAAACCCATATTTTAAACTGTTTTTTACTTCATACATGTGAGTCAATAGTGTGTTGTTTTGAGCCTTTCCATTGTCATCAAAGCATAAAGGATAGAGGGGTACTGTTAAAAGTCGTGGTTCTTGTCCTCATAGGCATAAATCCATATATGAAACTACTTTTAGTGTGATCTATTCAAATTTCTTGTTGAAATGCAAAGGTTTCATCTACATTTCATACGTATTATGTAGAAACCCTCTTGTTCATTTTACTTCATGCATGTGAGCCCTATAGAGTTTGTTATTTTTTAATTACTGCAAAGTGGTCCCATAAAGAGGGCTTTGGAACCAAAATTATGTCAACATGTGCGGTAATGAGAGCTTTCCAACAATGAGTGAACAGTGTGTTGCTTTGAGCTTTTCCATTCTCATGAAAGCACAAAGGATAGTGGGATTCTGTTAAAAGTCATGGTTGTTGTCCTCATAGGCATAGATGCAAACAATGGAAGCGTAAAGAATACAGTAGAAACCTTTTTCCTACTCACAAGCATTAAAATTCTGTCAGATGTCGTCGTTATTGTTCTTGTATCATGGAGCTATAAAAAACTATTGCAAGAAATGTTGTAGAATCCAAATTACATTGTTGCCATAGAGCAGCCAAGTAATATTGCTTTTCAATTTTTAGTCTGTTTGAAACAAGAAATGCAAGGAAGGTTTCATAGTGCTTTAAGGCAGTTGTACACTTTGATTATAAATTTGTATTTTAAACTACATTTAGTATTGTTTATTTGAATTTTTCATTGAAATGCGAAGGTTTCATCTGCGTTTGATAGGAATTATTGTTTATAAGATGTTGTGACATACATTAATTGGATGTATCCATCATCTTTCTTATCAGGATGCTAACAACCTTGCTTTGTATTTGTCCTTGAATGTATCTGCATTCTATGAACTATGAACTGTACTTGCATATCACTTGGCTATACAAGTAATAGTAAACGCAACCCAATGGTACAAATCACAACTCATAGTATCCATACACACCCATGCATAAAAACATGGTATTGAACACATTAACACAAACATGGTGTTCTAGGGCTAATTTGTTAATTGTCATTGATTAATAGTTCTAATGCACACAAGGCTTATTGCAATCATTTTTTTCTTTGAATTGCTATGTACTTAAAGGCTAACCAGCAATTGCCTAATTATTAAGATATGGGACAATACAAGGATGAATGATCTGCTAACTGAATGGGGTCATTTTACTCCAACTACCTAGCACTTATTCTTAATTGTTTAATGCAATGACATGCAACCAAAATTCAGAACAACTAGCATCTACACACACCCGTGCATAGATACATGCTTTCTAATATATTGATATGCATATGGTTTTCTATCAGCACAATCCTTGAACACTGTCTAGGTATGGGTGCTACTCTATTAATTGACACTGATAACTAGATAAAATGTATTCATAGACACATAGCTACACACATGCTCCAATGCACACATGGATCGATATATGCATGGATGTATACATATATACACGGACACACACATAGATGATCACGCGCTTACAACTATATATGCGTTCATGTATCCATGGATGGACATTTCCATGTATCAATAGATCACTCAATATATGTACATATTGAAATGACTACATGCGCCTGGGGAATGAATATTTATGTGTCCTTTACATGATAGCAATGAATCCTATAAATTTGCATATATGCATCAAAGCACATAGCTATCAATGAAGCTATGCATTTGCATTTTCACAACCACTTTAAAACAATCACGATTCACAAAGCCACTCCCATGGGTTCCAAAAACAGATAAATGCCAATCTACCAATATGAAATATAACTCACAAAATTGAGTTCTTATATCTTTAAAAGCAATATGCACAACAACCACAATATGACTGGATGGCTAGCAGATGCCATCCACAAAAAAGCATTTAAAGCAAATGCAACAGTAATCTGTTATATACACACATACATACATGGCTACATAGATACATGCATTCATATATACATAATTACATGTACACATATATACATGCAAACCTGTATGCATGGATGCATACAAAGACTATGTTTCATGGCATTATTGAATAGTTAACTTGCTTTCTATATGCTTCCATATTTTGCACATGTGCCTATGAGGACAATAACCATAATATTTGACAATATTCCTCTATCCTTGATGACAGTTCATTGGTTCCAAAGCTCTCTTTATAGGACAGTTGTACATTGCCTACAAGACTCAGATGAATCCTTCATATTTCAAGGAAAGATTTGGATCAATCACACTTAAAATGATCTAAACTATGATTTTACAATCAAAGTATCCAAATGCATTGCAAGAGTGCAAAACCCAAGTTCCATTTAAGATGTACAATGAGAATAAATAGAAGGGAAAATGCATTTGCTTTAAAGTCTATACATCAATTTCAACAGGTTGTCTAGCCATTGTCCAAAATATGGTTTTCTATCAACGTAGTCCTTCAACCTTCTTTAGGTCTAACTGCTACTTTGTTAATTGACTTTGATTGAAAGGTCAACATGTGAAATGTGGCCAAGGATAATTATAGTTAAATGTACGTTGCTTCCAAGATTTACATGAATCCTTGGTATTTCAAGGGAAGGTTTGAATCGATAACACCTAAAATGATCTAAACTATGATTTTACAATCAAAATATCCAAATGCATTGTAACAATGCAAAACCCAACTACCATTTAAGATGTCCTTGAACCTTCTGTAGGTCTAACTGCTACTTTGTTAATTGACTTTGATTGGAAGGTCAAAATGTGAAATGTGGCCAAGGATAATTATACTTATTTATCTCTTTTGATTGTTATATATTCAAAGACTAATTAGCAATCCAAACAGCCTCATGTCTAGTCAGATTCCATTAAATCCATTGAATTTGCATTAATGAATTATGTACCTTTAGCCACTAGTTTTAATCAAAGTATGCATATGGTTTCAGAATCAAACTCTCAAAAATTTTAAAGCTTCATTTTTTGAAACGAAGATCTACTTTTGAACCCCAGCTGCTTAATTTTTATGAAACATATAGCATATGCCACTCACAATACCCATTTGCAAAGATTGTCCTTGTAACAAAAAGCAACAATATTATTACAAGTACAATCAATATAGTGAGAATCTTGAATCAACCCTTTTCTCTGTCTACTATATGCAATTGTAAACAAAGGAGAAGGTTCATTCTAGAAACTCACCTCCTACTACTTGCTTCAAGAATTTTCCATAGCTAGGCTGCTACACGACCTCTTTCCTTCCAACCAAAAGCATTGCACCATGTAAAAAGCTTTCATTAGAAAACAAAAAACATGTCTTTGTTTTTTCCTAAAAGAATAACAATATATAGTACTCTTACTGCAATGGATACTAATAGAAAAAACCATTTAAACACTACCAAGCATTTTTCTAGATTCAAGAGACACAAGTATAAATGCAAACAAGATTAACTACACAAACTACTTGCGAAAGGTTCTTGGACCACAAATCTCCTAGCAATGAATTTGATCACTCTTTTGCATGAAGACTAAAACTGTTCTATGAAGCAATATTACTTATCTGCTCTATGGAAACATTGTAATTTGGATTCTACAACATTTTTTGACATAGTTTTTTATAACCCCAAGATACAAAAACAGTAACAACAACATCTGATAGAATTTTTATGCTTGCCGGGAGGAAAAAGGTATCTACTGCATTCTTTATGCTCCCATTGTTTGCATTTATGCCTACAAGGACAACAACGACGACTTTTTAACAGAATCCCTCTATCCTTTATACTTTCATGACAATGGAAAAGCTCAAAGCAACACACTGTCGACTAATTCCTGAAAAGCTCTCTTTATCGCACATGTTTTGATGACAACGGTAAAGCTCAAAAAAAGACACTGTCGACTCACATGCATGAAGTAAAATGAAAGATACAAAAATAGTAACGACGACATCTGACAGAATTTTTATGCTTGCCGGCAGGAAAAAGGTTTCTACTGCATTCTTTATGCTTCCATTGTTTGCATTTATGCCTATGAGGACAACAGCCACGACTTTGAATAGAATCCCTCTATCCTTTATGCTTTCATGACAACGAAAAAGCTCAAAGCAACACACTATCGACCCATTGTTGAAAAGCTCTCATTATCACACACGTTGACATAATTTTGGTTCCAAAGCCCTCTCTATGGGACCACTTTGCAGCAATAAAAAAAATACAAACTCTACAGGGCTCACATGCATGAAGTAAAATGAACAAGAGGATTTCTACATAATACCTATCAAAAGCAGATGAAACCTTCGCATTTCAACAAGAGACTCGAATAGATAACACCAAAAGTACTTCAATATACAGATTTATGCCCAGGAGGACAACAATGACAACTTTTAACAGAACCCCTCTATCCTTTATACTTTGATGACAACGGAAAAGCTCAAAGCAACACACTATCGACTCACATGCATGAAGTAAAATGAACAAGAGGATTTCTACATAATACCTATCAAACGCAGATGAAACCTTCGCATTTCAACAAGAAATTCGAATAAACAATACTAAAAGTAGTTTAAAATACGAATTTATAATCAAAGTATACGAATGCCTCAAAGCACCATTAAACCCTACTTGAATTTCTTGTATGAAATAGACTTCAAAACGAAAAGTTACCTCTTCTAACCTCACTCTCCAGCATTTTACTGTAACGACACTCTGGAAATTACCAAATTATGACCTCAAATAACTCGTTTCTGGGTCTGGACTTTGCAACTATAACATATCCTGCTCAGTCGCTAGAACTCTCCCTCAAAACACCGTTACAAAAGAAAAAAACAACACACGCAAAGTAATAGAAATGCATACCAAGTAACTTAACTCTATATTAAATGACCAAAGTACCCTGGCCACGCGCGGCCTCCAAACCATCCCAGCACCTTCACCTTGAGCCACATGCAATTCAATGCATTTAATTTTTATTCATACATAACGTACAGCTACCCGCCACCTTGATAAACTATGCCTTTGCTTAATTTTAATTAATCAATTTTTGCGCTCGCAGTTTCCTAATATTTTAATGCATTTAATCTGCATTCATGGATTACGTACCTCTAGCCGCCAACTTTTAAACTATGCCTTTGCTTAAATTTATTTAATCAATTTATGCGTTCACATTTTCCCGAATTTTTTAAAACGAAAATGATTTTTAAAGCTACTCGGACAAATAGAAAAATAGATAAATGCTAATTTTCCAATATATAAAATAGCTCTCCAAATTCAAACTATACAAAAAAATAAGTAATATGTTAAATGGCAAAATCTGATTGGTCAATGCTGGCGGTTAAATGCATTCCAGGCGAATGCATAAGTATACCTGCCTACCGGCAGGAACTAATAAATATATAATAATCTAATATATTATAATAATATCTTGTTTACTTTAAGGAGATAAGAATAGCGCAGAGGAGCAATGAGCAGGTGCAAAGGAGCGATGAGGAGTGCAGGTCGGGCGAGCAGGTGCGTAAGTCGAGGCAAATGCAAGGGATGACAATGGTGCTAGTGGCACCATGGAGTAGGATAAGTCTTCCAAGGTGTGTGGGGTTTCTAGAAAATAAAATCATACTTGATGTCAGCTTCAGCTTCCCACCTACTTTGGACAATCGTGGTTCATCTAAGAGGATTGTAGATGCTTCGTCCCCTCCCCCTCTGCCTTGTAGCGCTGAGGCTGTTGAGGGTGTGGAGATCTTCAAGGAGTGTAGAAAAGATTCTAATCCTACACATTCTTGCAATGATTACTAGGCTATAAATCACTCATTTTAAAATCTTGCATTGGTGCTTGTCCTCGATTGGTGGCACATGACGCTTTAGATGGGTGCCACCCTATCAATTTGATGGGTTAGGAAACCCCCATTCTTTTGTAGTATCAGTCCTATTCCTCAAAATTCAATCTTGGGGACATGGCGATTTTCCTCAATGATGACCCAATTGATTTTCATTTATCGGAGGAATGCACAAAGGAAATGAGTAATGATATTAGAAGCAAATCTTTGATTTATAGAATATTAAGGAAGCAACCGTCAATGCTAGAATTTTTAGCCTGTACATCGTTGCATTGGCACAATTTGGACACTCCTTCGGTGGAGTTGCTTGATCATTGTTTTTTCCTGGTCACCTTTCGCAGTCTTTGTGACTGCAAGTTTGTTCTTGACAATGGGCCCTAGTTTTATGAAAATTTCGAGCTGCTTGTGACCAAATGGGCCCCTTTCTTTGATCCGACCAAGGAGACCGTCACCATTTTAACTTTGTGGCTTTGTATGCACAACTTACCTTTGCTGATGAGGGACCCTAGTTTCATTTAATCTTTGATCAATTGTGTGGGTGAATTTGTGAAATTGGACTCTGATCATAGTGTTCCCTCAGGAGATGTGTGAGGGTGTGTGCTCTGATTGACATCTCAAAACCTATCTCTCACACGATTAGGATTCGCTCCCCCAAGGGCACTTGGATTCAATATTTAAATTTTGAGGGTCTTCCTGAGCATTGCTTCAGGTGCAATCAGTTTGGTCACAAAATTGCGAGCATTACATTATAAAAACAAATAATAACAATAAAAACAATAATAAATATATAATAACATAACAATTTTAATATCATAATATAATATAATAATAATAAATTTGTTTAATAATTATAATATTCTAAAATTAATATATAATGTATAATTTAATATAGTATTAATAATATAAATTTATTTACATAATAATAAATATATAATAATATATTGATTATCATATAATATAATATATTATAATACTTGGACTGCATATTTAAGAGAAAACAAAATTTGACAGCAAAAATCTAATTAACCACGTTGTTATCTCTTGATCACTTATGCGGTGGGTCCTCCTTTTTTTCTTGTATGATGTTAACATGCATGTTATATGTCTGTGTATGCTGTTTTGTGCATTTTTGTAGGGAGAATAATTGTCCTGCATAAATAATCTAACCATATACATCTTTAATGTGATTAAACACACCACCTAAGATGTACCACAAATAAATATATATTTTAAATATAAGATGTACAACACCCTATGTGACAAAAAAAAGAAAAAGTGACACTTAAAAATAAAAAAACATACATGATTACAAAAGGTAATAAATATCTACTTCATCAACTCTGTGAAAAACTCATAATAGTCCTCATGAGACCTTAATTATAGAGAATGGAAGTAGTTGTATCCTTCTAAGTCCTAAAGTAATTATTATTCCTTAAAAGTAGAGTTTTCAAGTGTAAGAGCCTCTTCCTGTAATTAAAGTCCTTTTTATTTTATGTTGCATTTCGCTCTTAATCAGAAATCTGGTGTTGACTGTACGTGGCATCTAAACTCGAACTTAATTCCATTTTAAATCTCTGCAATAGTTACTCCTAGTACCTAGGTATCTCACTGGCATAGAAGCGCTTTAATACAAAACATTTATATCTTCAATGTCAAGTCAGTGAATAATCTATTACACAATCTTTAATCTCCCTCCTACCCTCCCGTCGAACTGCATACAAAAATCTGTCGATCCTTTTTTTCGTAAGTAGGTATTCTTCATAGCAAAAAATGAAGCATTTTGCCAAAGTGTATCTTCCCACATGCATTTACAGTGTTATTCTATCATGGGGATTGTTTTCAGAAGCCTCTGCATATTCTTATGATTATCCGACGTCTGGACAATATGAAGTGGGCAGTAATTGGGTACTACGCAGTTTAGCAGGACTGATAATAGTAATTTGGGTGATCCGCCATATTTGGAGGCAGAATGAATGTTATCTGGTGGAATATTGCTGCTTGAAGCCGCCCGAAGACAGAAAAATGCATACCGAGCTCTGCGAGTATTTCGTTCGACGGCATGATAATGTCAAGGAGGAGGATGTTAAATTTCGGCTAAAAGTCCTACTAAAATCTGGTTTGGGAGAAGAAACATATGGCCCGGGATTCATGTTCAAAGAAGATTATTTATTCTCTATGAAAGGTATGGTGACGTTTTACAACAGGTTATATTAACTTCTTGAAAAGATAAATGAGGGGGAGGATCTAGTGAGCAAGTTCTAATAGTTGTTATAGTATTTGTTGATTTAATGTTCAATATTTTAACAATATTTGATCAATAGTTGTGACTTTAAAGTTGTTAGTGTTAATGAGGATTACCCATAATTGAATGAAATGTATTCTTTAGATCTAAAAAGGAACTAATCTTGTGATGCCACATCAACGCATCAATAAAACATGACTTAATGCATAACTATTGGTTTCACCTTTTTTGGAGTTTTTTGGACACTTCGACAAAAAACATGCTGATGTGGCATCATATTTGATGACATGGCCCTAAAATCAGGGAACTTGCCAAGTAAGCTATTGTAAAAAATTGAGAGTGATTTGAAATTTCCATGTAAGATTTTGAGAAGCACGGAGTTAGGTTGCTCAACTACTAGATCCTCTCCCCTAAATTAACTCTGCTTTGAGCTTTCTTTCTTCAGCTATTTTAGCCTTTAAAACTTTTGGCATCTATTACCATGGCTTGAATCCCATACTAGTCTTCAAAACTTTCATGCAACTAGTTTACAGATATCAATGGATGTTTATAGAAGTGAAATATTGGGTACTTTTTTGTTTTGGATTGATTAATATTTTATAAACATAAGTTTAAAAGAAAGAGTTTGCATATTGTAGTTAGTTTTATCTTGGGTTTGTGACTTTCATCTAAATAGTTGGTATGTTGACCACATGTCAGCTCTTTACATTGAGCAATTCACAAAAAAAAAAATTGAAACACATATGTTTTGTTGGGTTCTTATTTATGTGATATTTTTGGACACCAAGTATTGGGATTTTTTTGGGGATGGATGATATTTCTTGTAAGATTTCAATAGTTTATTTGACTTTTCATATTTAGGTGATGTTTTTATAGGTGAAGTGTTCTTAAAAAAATTTGAGATTGATGATGTTTTATCAATAATAATTTACAAGAATTCGTGGTATATTTAGTACTTGTTATATTTAGGAATGTTCACTGAGGTGGAGCATCAAAACTTACTCTTCATATTAGATATATTTCATCAATAGTACCTAGTAAGAATCCATTTGTCATGAACATGAGTGGCATGTTTTTTACTTCTTGAATTGAAATTACGCTCACATATGTGAAGCATCGAGACTTCTCAAGATTCCATCTCTAATAATTTCAAATGATTTAGTAAGATCATTGCATCTATCTAACATTCACAAAGATGAAGCGCTGTGACTTGTGGGGAGGTCAATCATCCTAGTACTTCTTTGATCCATTTGACATTTAAATTATATTTAGGAGATGATCACAAGGTTGAAGAATCAAGATTTTCAAGGAAGCCAACCATTTTGATATTATTGAAGTCCACTTGGAACTTGTTGATTCTAAGTGACGCTCACAAAGGTGAAGCACAAATACTTCTATAGAGTTAGACCATCCCAATAATAATTTCATTTACTTAAAACTAGTCACACAATTTAGGCGATTCTTAGAGGGGTAAAGCATTAAGACCTTTAGGGGGGTCAACCATTCCAATGCTACTACAAACTTAAGGGAAAATCACCTTACAATTTTAAAGAATTCAACCATCCTAGAACAATTCTAATCCACTTGGTTCTCATAAGATTAGGGATGAAGCACTAAAACTTTAATGGAGCTCAACCACCCTAGTACTACTTTTGTCCATTTATCACATCCAAGTAATGCCAACAACACTAAAACACCAAGACAACCATTGCATTTGAAATTTTGAAGAGGTGAATCATTCTAGCACTACTTCAAGTTCACTTAACATTAGTTTCATTAAGAGTGAAGCACTGGACCTTCTAGAGAGGCCAACCATCCTAGATACTACCTTGATCCACTTGCACTCATATTGAAGTGATACTCAAAATATTGAAACATAAATTTTAAAAAGAAATCATCCACCTTACCACTACTTCAATTCAATTATCCTTGACTATGAAATATTCTCCATAATCAACTCATAACTCTCTATCCTATTTGTAAAACTTTAACAAATCTTGTACTTTATTATAATCTATTTATCATAGAACTTCCTAAGACTATTTTTTTAAAGAGAAGTGATGTTCTCCCTATGTATCAACTAGCAATCGCATCTTGGTGTACAATGAGTACGCCGAAGAGGTTTGAAAGGTTAATCAAGGAAAAAAATTGGTTTATTTTTTGCATATGTTTGCATAATGCATGAGGTCAATTGCTAGGTCATTTAGAAAATGATTTTGTTTATATATTAATATTAATATTATTTCATATTTGTATTATATAATAATATTATTATATTTTTTATGTATTTACTATTATATTATTAATTTTTTATTAATATATCAAGTTCAGATTATGTTACATTAATTATTATTATTATATTATTAATGATTAGGTTAAGTATTACATTAAATTATATTTATATTTATATTTATATTTATTTTATTTTATTTAAATTATATTATATAATGTAATTATATTAAAGTATATTGTAATATATGGTTATATTAAATTATATTATATTTATACTATATAAAATATTTTTGATATGCAAAAGTGAGATTTTCCTATATTATAATAATTATTATTATATTATTATATGATATTATATTAAGGGTAGATTAGGATTATGGGTCAATTATTAAGGGTGGTATTAGGAAGATTTATTCTTCACTAATGTTTAGGATAAGGGTTGAAATCAGATAAGTAGTATATATTATTGTTATTTATTATATATTTACTATTATATTGTTATTTTTATTTATATATTATTATTAATATTAATAATATATTAATATTAAAATTGTTATATTATTATTTTGATATTACTATTATATTATACCCACTATTATATTATTATTAATATTGTTTTCTAAATTATTATACTTAGTAAAATACTATTATCCTTAATATTATATTTTTAATAATAAAATATTATTAATATTAGTTTTAAATTATTATAGTATTTAATTATTATGATTATATTACTACTATTGTATTATAGTATTATTATATTATTGGTATACTAATTTTTGTTATTATATTGTTATTTTATTTTATTATTATAATATTTTATATTATATTATATTATTATTTGAGTATTATGCTATTATACTATATTAATATTTATTATATTATATTATATTTTATTATATTATATTATATTATATTATATTATATTGTAGTATATCATATGACTAATTGAATCCTATTAGCAATATACATATAATAGAGAGATATATAGAAGTAGAGAGGGATATAGAGAGATGGATAGTAGCAGAGATGGAGGGAGAGATGACATAAATATAGAATATAATAATAAAATAAATTCATTATATATTATATAATATTTAATAGTTTATTTAATATAAGATAATAAATATATACAGATAGATAGCAGGAGAGATGGAGGAAGAGATGACATAAAATATTTAATATAATAATAAATAAATTCATTATATATTATATTATATTTAATAATTTATATAATATAAGATAATAAATATAATTTTATATATAAAATAATATATAATTAAATAATTAAATAATATGTCAATAGTGGCATGGTGTAACGGTTAAGTTGTTGTGTTGTTATTCTTGTCATCAAAGTTCAAACTCAATTGGGGTGTAATTGTTGAGAATTTATATTGGAGATGAGGTCCCTATTGATGATCTCACCGGATGAGATAAAAATATATAAAAATTTATAAAATAACCATTAAATAATTAAACTCTTGAGCTTAAAGTTTACTGCATGAGATAAAAATATATTAAAATTTATAAAAAGTCATTAAATAATTAAACTCCTGAGTTTTTTCTTTCATGTATATTTGTCAGAGGTTGTAATGTGATTTAAAGAGAACTAATGATACGCATGAAAACCAGTATGCAAAAAAAAAAACGCAAACGAAAAAAAAAAACAACCACTGAAAAATGAACAGTCTCAGCCATTGATAGCAGAAAACAGATCGTCCACACTTTATATGGCGTTTAACTTTTTTGTGAGTGTCCACCTCCTCTTTGTTCGGTTTAAGAGCAGAGATTACTTCGTTCTATCATGTAAAATGTCTGCCTCCTCTTCTTTCAACCTATCTTAGGTAAACCTCACTCACTTATTCAACGTAAACGTTTTCCACAAGAACAGTAAAACTAAATTTTGCAAAGCATAGTGAGTTTTATAAATGTTCTGACAGAAAGTAAGAAACTTGGCATTACAACTTTGTTGCCCACGCCCATTGTCCAAAAATTATCTAGCCTGGTCCTATTTCTGTCTACTGACAAAGTTAAAACATTTTTGCAGAGGGAAGATTAGAATTCGACGAAAATTCCACACAGACAATGGACGCGCTCTTTGAAAAAACGGGCATTTCCCCGTCTGAAATCGACATACTGGTGGTGAATATTTCATGTTTTTCTCCCTCCCCCTCACTGGCGGCGAGTATAATAAACCATTATAAGATGAGAGAGAATGTGAAGGTGTATAATCTGGCGGGCATGGGTTGCAGTGCCAGTTTGATAGCCGTTGATCTGGCAAAGGATCTGCTGAGGGTACATCAAAATTCATTTGCTGTGGTGTTCAGTTCGGAGGTTATTTCAGAGAGCTTGTATGCAGGGACCGAGCGTTCCATGATGGTCACCAATTGCCTCTTCAGGGTCGGTGGCTGTGCTCTCCTCCTCACCAACAAGCCTGAATTTAGGTATTTATGGAGTTTACTTAATCAATGCCCTTAATATCAGGATATCCATTGGAACTTCGTTTAAACGGTGCATTCTAAATTAAAGCTTAAAGTATGTTATTTAAATCTGGCCATAGAGCTCTCCACAATAGAAACAATTATTGAAGCACTCTATTAATAATTGGAACATTGTTTACATTGTTCAGGAATTCTGCAAAGCTGAAACTGGTCCACACAGTGAGAACCCATATAGGCGCCAGCTCAGACGCTTACCTTTGCGTACAACAGCGTGAGGATGATGATGGGATTACCGGCTACGCCCTCAGCAACCGTCTGATTGACTCTGCAACAGAAGCACTGAAGAAGAACATCACAACCTTAGCCCCCAAGGTTCTGCCTATCACTGAACAACTAAAATATGTGTACAACAGCCTCTGGAAGAAGAAAAAATCAGATAAGCCATATGTGCCAAATTTCAAGACAGCATTTGAGCATTTCTGCATCCATCCTGGCGGTCCAGTCATCGTCGACGGTGTGGGCAAGAGCCTCAATCTCAATGAATATGACGTGGAGCCTTCGCGGATGACATTGCACAGGTTTGGGAACACATCAGCAAGTTGCCTGTTGTATGTGCTTGCTTACATGGAGGCCAAGGGGCGGTTGAAGAAAGGGGATAGGGTTTGGATGATTGGGTTTGGGTCGGGGTTTAAGTGTAATAGTGGGGTTTGGAAGGTTGTTAGAGACTTGGATTTGGATAAGGGGAAAAATAATTCTGATGATGGTAAGGACAACGACAAGTGTAATGGTAATGTTTGGAAGGAGTGTATTTGGAGATACCCAACATCTACCGTCAATCCCTTTGAACAGTTATACAAGAACACGTTTCTCAAAGACAAATGATTGTGGATGAGATGCGAAGGGCTTGTGTTTTGAAATAAGAAAATAGTAGGGGTTACCAGATCTATTATAATACCAAACAATAATTAGTATCTATTCCTATTTATCCATTATTTCTCATTTTAAGTAAAAATTTAGTATCATTGTATTTCCGCAACTTGTTATTTTATAAGTACAACAATTTTTTTGTGTTTTTTAATTCATAGTTGTCTTGTGCAATCTCTTGGCATTCTATATGCTATTCAATTTTTGAAAGGAGACAATCATAAGAACCATTTTCAAGAAGAATAAAAAAAGGGTTTTTTTTAATTCACATATACTTGTATTTCAAATGTATGGAACAAAAGATCTACATCTAGTTGTACTTCAAAATTTCAAAGATGTTTTTGCATGTGTAGTTGGTGTTGTCATTGATGTCAACAAGTTTTAGTGTTGTCATTGGTGTCAACAGTATGAGAAGGAGTTTTTTGCAAGGATGTGCAGTTGGTGTTGTCTCTAAAGATGCTTTGATTAGTTGCATTATGTTGTCATTAGTAAGTTACTAGTGTCAACTTCTAGTGTTGTTTTGATAAGCTTCTACCTATGTATGTATGGTTGAGTTGCTATGATGTAGTTGGCTTGGTGGTAATGACGAAGTACTAAAGATATTGAGGATGTGTCTCTGGTGCTTGGTTTCTAAGTGCTTTTGAGAAAATTTGAATAAAAAAAGGAAACAATGTATTGCAATGGTGTTTTGTGTTGCAAAGTAGCATTCTAGCTTTTCTCTACAGTTCTTCGGTATAGAAGATTTGCTTGTGCATTTTGGATATGTTGATCAAAGGTATTCAGAGGTATTGCATCCAAAATTTGGTGTGTTGGATTGTTGTGCAAAGGAAGTTGTGTTCACCAGTGTGTGAACTGTATATTGTAGAGGTGTTTAGGAGAAATGTTTCTTCTTCGCATTTCTCTGCGAGATGGTTTTAGGTCTTGTAGAACTGAAAGTGTGTTTGTAGTGTTTGTATCTTTCTTCAGTTGAAGTTGTTTGAGGTTTGGTGCTTCAAAAGTTAGTTTCTTGAGTTATAATGTATGACATGATTTCTTGAGTGTATTGGGTGTGTACATTCTTCAAGTGAAAGTTGTGAGGAATTTGTTCGATTTCAAGGTGTTTGTAGAATATTTTAGATCATTTTCAAGTGTGGTGTGTGGTCCGCAAGTCATCTTTAGATTCAAGGAAGTGTGTACTTAAGTGTTAATGGTGTTAACACAAGTTTGGCCGACCTTGGATGTTTACTCTAATTGCAAAGTTCTTTCGATGTTTGTGGTAGCATTGTGTGGCATGTATGAGTGGATTTGGGTCCTAGCTAAAGTGTGTTGTGGTTTTCCTTCATTCCTTTCCACTACGGGAATGTTTTGGTGCCAACCTAATTTGAATTTGAATAGTTGAGGTGCATAGCCGACCTTGGAGAATGTTTTCAAAGTTGAAGACGATATAAATATGAGTTGATTTGTTGAGAGATGATAAGATAAAAGTGAGAGATGTGAATGATGTGAATTACATAGTTGTAAGGTGTGAATTTGTGAAGTGTAGTGCAAGCTTTCATGTGTTAGATTGTTGGATGCAGTGAGTAGAAGGTGTCTACAATTCTTCAGTGAGATTGCGAAGGTGTTGGTGATGGTGGATTTTTCTGTTGCATTGAGATGGATTTCTCATTGTAACACTCTTCTCTATCTTCTTTTCTATTCGGTTAGTGAGCCCTCCAGCAGTGAGCCATTTATAATAAGTGTTGATATCACTTTATATTGTGAGTTAATCTTCACCGTGCTTTTTTCGTTCTTCGATTTTGCACTTAAATCTAGTGTTCTATTGTGCATGGTGTTGCTTTGATTCTATTTATATTATCTTCTTTCATGATAAATCATTCTAACTAGGATTAAAGGTTAATTGAATTAATGTGGATTTGAATGTTTGTGAGGGTTTTGAAGTTTTAAGGTACAACTTATTCACCCCCCTCTAATTTTTCTTGTGCATTCAATAATTGGTATCAGAACAAGGTTCCTTGGAAGAAAACTTAATTGCTTGAGGTAGATCTAGGATGGCACACAAGAAAGATGTTTCATTGTTTGATAGATCAGGTTATGAATTTTGGAAGACAAGGATGGAAGGTTTTTTGGTTTCTCTTTGATTTGAAATCTAGGAGTCTATTGAGAGAGGATATACTATACCTGCAAATGGTTAACACTAATGATGAGATCAATGCCTATGAAAACAATGGAAAAGCAAGGTATGCTCTCTTAAGTGGTCTTGCTAATTTTGAATTATTGAAACTTATGAATTTGAAAGTTGCTTGAGAAATTTGGGTAAAATTAGAAAGCAATTATGAAGAAGATGATAAGGTCAAACAAGCTAAGATATAGAATTTGAAGATCATGTTTGAGATGTTGCGAATGTCTAAAGATGAAAACATCACAAGCTACTTGTAGAAGGTGGATGAAGTTGTCAACAACATCAGAGGTCTTGGTGGAGAACTAAAAGAAGAAGTGGTAAAGAAGGTACTTAGAACTCTTCCTAAATCTTGTAGTCATAAATTTTCTACTATTAAGGAATTGAAAAATTTGAACCAATATACTAAAGATCAATTATATGGCTCTATAACTGCTTTTGAGATGAGAGAATTTGGTACAAGTAAGGAAAAATTTGAGACTACTTTTAAGGCTAAAAAATCAAAGAAGTCTATGGAATCAAATCAAGAGGATCTTGATGATGTGGAAGCTAACTTTGTGAGAAGAATGAAAAAGGGCATTGAAAAATATAGAGGTAAGTTGCCTTTCAAATGTTTTATTTGTGGAAAGATAGGTCATTATGCTTCAAGATGTCCAAACAGAGCTTTGAATGACAAAATAGGGAAAACAAAGGTAAGATTATTAAGAAAAGATATCATGTTAGAGAAGATGCAAGTATATCTAATGATGAATTTGATTATGGGGATGATGAGGACGATGAATTCTTGTTCATGGCTTTAAAATATGAAATTAATTATGCTAACTTTGAGAGATGTGTGAAGGAAAGGGCTCTAGAAGCAAGTGTTAATACTGAAGGCATCTTGGTGTCTTTTTTTCATGCTAGACAAGAGAAGAACTATTGGATCATTGATAGTGGATGCTCTAATCATATGATTGGTGACAAGAGTAAGTTTTTAAGCTTTAAAAAATGAAGGACTTGTTAGGTTTGGTGATGATACATCAACTAAGATTTGTCGAAAAGGTTTAACCAATTTTGATGGAAAGTATAACACTGATGATGTTCTCTATGTGAAGGGTTTAAGACATAAACTCTTGAATGTTGGACAAATGTGTATCAAATGATACAATCTTATGGTTCAGGATGATGGTTGTGAGATTAAAAAAGGTTTTGGAACTATGGTTGTTGCTAGAAGAAGGAAAGATAGAAATGTTTATCAACTTAAGGGTGTTCATGGTTATTGTTTTATGAATTAGATCAATGAGAGTTGGCTATGACATAGAAGAATGTTTCACATCAATTTTGATAGCCTAGTGAGAATAAGTTCAGTTCAAGCTATGAGAGATCTACCAAAGATTACAAAGCTTATCAATGTTCTCTACAAGGAATGTCAAGTTGGAAAGCAAGCAAGAAGAAGTTTCAAAGTCAAAGAACAATATTCTATCAAACTGTTGGAATTGGTGCATATAGATTTTTGTGGTCCTACCAACGTAAGAATTCTTCAAGGTGACAGGTACTTCATGTTATTAAAATTGATGATTATTCTACAATGAAATGGGTTACTTTTCTCAAAGAAAAATCAGAAGCTCTAGATAAGTTTAAAGCATTCAAATTTATGGTTGAGAATGAAATGGATATGAAAATAAAGTGTTTGAGGTTTGACAAAGGTGGAGAGTTCAATTCTAATGAATTCAATATCTTTTGTGAGATTCATGGAATAAAGAGGCATTTATCTGCCCTTAGGACTCCTTAGCAAAATGGAGTGGTTGAAAGAACGAATAAGACTATTCAAGAAGCTGCAAGGACAGTGATGAAAGAAGAAAATCTACTAGAAGTCTACTAAAGAGAAGAAATTCATACTATTGTTTATATACTTAACATAGTACAAGCAAGAGAAA
Organism: Sequoia sempervirens; assembly: GCA_007258455.2. Lineage (NCBI taxonomy): Eukaryota > Viridiplantae > Streptophyta > Pinopsida > Cupressales > Cupressaceae > Sequoia > Sequoia sempervirens. Next base: position 13,560 of record VDFB02300075.1, on the reverse strand, counting down.
ATATCACAAAGACTCCTTATAAGCTATGGTATGGAAGGATTCCTACCGTCAAATACTTCAAAGTGTTTGGAAGCAAATGATATATCAAAAGAGATGAATAAAACTTAGGAAAGTTTGATGCAAGATATGATGAAGGTATCTTCCTTGTATATTCTACTAGAAGCAAAACTTACTAGTGCTACAACAAGAGACTAAGAAAGATTGTTGAGAGTGCAAGTGTCCAAGTTGATGAAGACCTATAGAAGAATCTAATGGTAATACATTGATATGAATCAGATGAGTCTTCATGTAAAGAAGAAGAAGAAAAAGCTAAGGAAAAATAATCGCAAGTTGAAGAGGAAGAACCTACAAAAAAAATCATAAAACTCCTAAGTATGTGTATTCTGAAGAACAAATCATTGGTGATAAGAGAAAAGGTGTACTAACAAGAAGGAAAGTTATTGAAGAACAAGTAAATCTATGTTTACTCTCTAAATTTGAACCCAAAACAGTGATTGAAGCATGCAAGGATGAGTATTGGATCAAGGCCAGGTAAGAAGAACTAATGCAGATTGAGAAGAATTAGATTTGGAAACTTGTCCCAAGACCAACAAACAAGAATATGATTGGAACTAAAAGGGTATTCAGGAAAAAACTAAATGAGAATGGAGAAGTGGTAAGAAGCAAGGCAAGGCTTATATGTAAAGGTTACTCACAAGTAAAAGGAATAGGCTTTGAGGATTTAACATTTTCTCCAGTGGCAAGAATGGAAGCTATCAAGATTTTTTTAGCTTTTGAAGAACATAAAGATTTCAAAGTTTATCAAATGGATGTGAAGTTTTCTTTCTTGAATGGAGAATTGGAAGAAGTATGCATAGAACAACTAGAAGGATTCTAGTTATCAGACAAACCAGATATGGTTTGCAGATTGAAGAAGGCATTATATGGAAACCAAGATCCCTCAACTAAGAGACTCAATTGAGGAAAGGATGTATATATGAGGGTTTCCTTAGGTGCGATTAAAAAAGGGGGTTCACCTCTAAGAAAATTCTTAGAAAGAAAGAAATGAAAGCAATATGCAAATCTAGCTATGTGATCTAGAAAATGAACTCAAAATCAAAATAGTAAACTAAGGATGAACAAAGAATCACCTGGAAGATGAAGATGACTTAGCAAGACCTAAAAACTCTAAATTTTGTTGTTGTTGATGTGTACATGGACTCATATTCCAGGCATGGTGATTTAGTCCCAATTAGGGTTTCTTTGTTGAATCTGGCATATGCCACTAACAAACCAGGATCTATAAAAAACTATTGAAAATAGGTATACTAAGACTCATATGTACCCAAGGTGGTAATTAAGTCCCAATATTAGGGTTTTTCTAAAACTTTTGTATCTTCGAGTGATCTTCTATAGTTTCATCTTGTCTGATCTCCAAGTCCGAATAGTTTGTATTGTGATTTGTAGATGATTTTATATGAAGATGGAAACTTCTTGAAAACATTAAAAAATTTCTTCAATATTGCAACTTTATCTTTAAAGGATCTTCAAGTATCAAAACACCTAGATCTGATATCACACATGAAGAGGGAAAAATGTTGATTTCTTAGTGTATAGGGGTTTTCCTTGGTTAAACCCCATTTTGGTAATCAAACCCTGAAATGAAATGAAATAAAAAGAATGAATGATGAATGAACAATATGCAATGTTGCAACTCACCAAACCCTTGAAATAAAGGCTGCAATCTTATGTGAAATGACTCTGATGGATGTGGATTTTGACTCTTGATTGAATGGTTGAAACTTGATCTTGAATGCTTACTTGACTCATGAAACCTACATCACAAGTGTTAGCTCAAAAACACACATGATGCATGGAGACTTTGACATGATGCTTGAATCTTGAATATGGATCCAAATGCTTGATAACTTACTCATGAATGCTCTTGTAAACTCTCTTGAAAGTGCTCTTGTGATAACCTAATGACTTGTAAATTTTCTAGGTGAAAATATGTGAAATAACCTTGTATTTATACTTGTTTATGCCAAAAATTTTAAAATTACAACACTACAAACAAACATCAAATCTAGGAGAATTAAATATGGCCAAGAATTGAATTCAAAATAGGTCTAATCTAAAGTAGGACTCATACGCTAATTAGTGTGCATGAGTCTTAGTAGCCTAATCTTGGGACATTAATTTCAAGAAATGTTATGTTCTATGCTTGATATTCAGGATCATGCCCCAAAACCTTAGAGGTGGGACTCATAAACCCAAGATGGTGTATGAGTCCTAGATCACTATATCTAGAACATACAACCCAAAAACATGAATTATGATTGGTCATTAGTTAAGTGTCGGGAATATCCTTCGAGAAATGCATTAAATAAGGCTTGTGGATGCAAAATAGTACCAAATAAGGCATAAAGATGCCCAATTTTAGTAGGGAGGGCCCAAACAAGTGTGAAAATATAAAGGGATACATTTTTCTACACTACACCTCCTATGGGAAGTTTCATAGATGTGGGACCAAATTGTGGCTTGTGGAACAACCTCCAAATATTTAGCTTTGTGGAACCATAGGAGGTTGTTCAACCACTTTCTCTTTAGATTTATAAACTAGTTTTATCTTAGGAGACATGATAGAATTGTTCTAGTTGTCTCTTGGCCATTTTTTGGAGATAGGAAAAGGATTGATCTTTGATTGGTCTTGGTTATTTGGAATTTCTTTTGGTTCTATCATGGTGTTGTCAAAGATACGATGCTCAATCATGGGTTGAGGAATGTTTCAAAGGGATAGTTCTGCTATGCTGCTATGTGTTTCACCTTAAAATTTTGATAGGATTTGAAAAATAATTATTCACAGGGTTTAATAGGTTCAAAAGGTTCAGACCAAAAAAATTCCAATGAAAAGTTCCCATAGGAAGACATAGGATTAAATCCACTAGGGTGCACAATAAAGATTTCATTGTCAAAGGGAAACTTTAAGCATTTATGCACAACCGACGGGATGGCTTCCATGGAGCATACCCATGGGTAACCAAGCTTCAAACAAAATTGATTCGACATTAGGATGATGGAGAATGGGACATCTAATTGTTTCAATCCAAATTTGATAGGAAGGGTGATCAAACCAATCATAGGGCACACAAAACTGTTATGCATTTTTATCCATGCTTTCGGTTTGTGAAATGTATCTTGATAAAGATCATGCACAAGTAAGAATTCTTCAGTGATCACATTCTCTCCACAGAGAGGATAAATTAATATCCCATTAGTGGGCTTATCATTGATTCGTCTGACTATGTAAAGAGGACCATCAAGTGTGGTTTTAATTATATCTTCCTAGATGAGAAAGCAATGTCAAGAGGCGTTTTAGTTTGGCCCTTACGAGGTTGAATTTTGATCAATCCAACCATAGTATCTGTGTAAACATTCATCACATCATTCTTCTTATTTTCACTAGCTTTGACAAATTAAATATTCTGATTTGGCATGGGGTTGATAAAGATTTGCAAGTTTTGGTTGGGAGGGGAAACAAACTTATTTCCTTTATCATTAACATCTCCAATTAGGATACAATTAGAATCAATCAGGTCTTGCACAAGATGTTTAAGGCACTTACAATTTTTTGTATCATGTCTATTTTATCGGTGAAAATGGCAGTAGGAATTTGATCTAATGTTCAGAGGTAATGGCTTATTAGGATTGGGAATTTTAACGGGAGGTAAGGATATCAATTTCTTTTATAGAAGTTGCATCATGGTGTTATGGAGGGTATCGGGCAAGGGAGTAAATTGTCTAGTTAGATCCCCAAATGTAAAAGGAATTGTCTTCTTTTAGTAGCCACTTGGGTATCAACATGTTGGGAACTTGGTTGAGGGGGATTTAGTTAAAGGAATCCTTTATTTTGTTTCCTAAAAGGTTGGTAATTTTTTTGATTTGTGCAATCAAACGTTTCAGGATAGCTAGAGGTGGGATTTTTTTAATGACTACTAACCAAGTTTTCATATTCATGAAGGGTACTACACAAGTGTACGAAGGAAGGAATCTTCAACATGCCAAGCTTATCTTTTATCTTAGTTTGTAAGTTCTCAATGAACATCTATTGAAGGTGAGGATTGGGAATCTTTACATAGATTTGGGAATAAAGCATTTGGTATTGTGAAATAAATTTAGTAACCTTTTCATCGTCCTTTTGCTTACATCTCATCAAATTAGCTAGTGTCATCTTAGGGGTCATGTGCACCTATAAATTGTTGATAAAGGCCTCAACAAGTTCATTGAATGAAAGAATTAAGTTATTCGGTAAAGACGAAAACCATTCTAAAGTGGTATCTTTCAAGGACCTAGGGAAAATATTAGCCAACAACTTATCTTCAAGGACGAAATAATTGCATAAGGTAGTATAAGAGGAAACATGGTCAGAAGGATCTCCTTTCCCTCCATATTTCTCAAACCTAGGAATCTCTATACCTTGTGGTATCAGCGTTCTTAATATCTCCAAGGATAAGGGATTTATTTTTACATAGTATGAAGGTTGGCCATTTTGATTTTGGTTTATGGTGGAAATTTTCTTTTGAAGGGATGAAACATTTTGCAAGATTTGGTAAAGGATGGTGTCATTGGTTGTATTTTGAGATGGAGGAGGTGTATATGTGTTTGAAGGGGAAGTGAATGGAATATTTATGGGAGGTAAACTGGTAGGAGATATGATGTGAGATGCCACAAAGGGACAAGCATTGCTAGTGGAAATACCCAAGGTAGGAATGACATTACTAGTAGGTTGCATCATTGTGGTAACTTGAGGGTTGGTATAGGAAGGAATAGAGGCAATGGTTGTGGGAGGTTGAATTTTGGTTCCTCCTTGACTTTTAGTATTGTTAAAAGTTTAAGCACAACTTGTCATTGAGGTAAGATGTTTGCCAAAAATCTGAGCTAAATTATAGGCAAGTTCTATTCCTTACATTCACTTTCAATCATATAGTGTATGTTATCTATGGTAGGAATAATAGTGTTGGAAATGTTTTTAGTACTCACCTGGTGTTGTAGGTTTTCTAATTCTTCACGGATTTGGATTATGGTTTCTTGAGGGATACTAGCAACCATTGTTTCAACACTTGTCATACTATTTGAAGGTAAAGAGTTGTCAAGGGTATGGTCCATACCTAGTGAACTAGTGTTAAAACTATGAGTAAAATAGCTAGATAACCCAAGATCCACGACGAGTGTGTTATCACAATATGGCATGAGTCTTGAACTACATCTCACTATAGTACTAGCAATAGGACACCAAGTTGTAAAGCTCATGTAAAGGACAATCAATGAATGAAAGATAAATGAAATGAAGACAAGATAAATGATATGATTTAATTCCAATTCTTATGTTTACAAATTCATTTGAAATGAAACCACATTAAACTAAATCTAATGAAATGAATGAAATAGGAAATCAGTAATCTAAATCAGAGCTCTAACAACAACAAACAGAAGCATAGAAATGAAGTATTTAATGTTGTAAAATGTAGATTTAGGTCTGATATAGGACTAAATCACCCAAAGGAGCGAATGTCTCCCAAGAAGGGTTTCTGAAAGGTTCAAGCAGTGAATAACAATCAACATAGAATTCGTAGAAATTGGGTGAAGCAACCTATATCGGGACTAAATCTCTTAGGTGAATGAATGAGTCCCAAATCAAGGTTTTGACACTGAATTCAAAAAAAATTGAGTTGTTTCTAAGGTTCTAACTTGTATGTTGAATTGACTATGCAATTACAAAATTCTAGTGAAATTGAATGATCTAAGATGCAAAAAATGCAACCTATATGCACTATGATTCTCTCCAAATAGAAAATGCAAGTGTCCAAAGGTCGGGTTCACCAAAATGAACACATGGAAATAGGGTTGTACCTTTTGGGGGATGGAACTAGGGGGTACCTATTTCACTCTATTTCTTTAAAGGAAACCAAAATCCCTCAATTAAGAGACTCAATTCAGGGAAGGATGTATATATGAGGTTGTCTTTAGGCGTGATTAAAAAAGGGGGTTCATCACTAAGAAAATGCTTAGAAAGAAAGAAATGAAATCAATATGCAAATCTAGCTATGTGACCTAAAAAATAAACTCAAAATCAAAATAGTAAACAAATGATGAACAAAGAAGCACCTGAAAGATGAAGATGACTAAGCAAGACCTAAAAATTGTAAATTTTGTTGTTGTTAATGTGTATAGGGACTCATATGCCAGACTGGGTGATTTAGTCCTAGTTAGGGTTTCTGTGTTGAATCTGGAATCTACTACTAACAAACTAGGATCTACAAAAAACTATTGAAAATAGGTATACTAGGAGTCATATGCCCAAGGTGGTCATTTAGTCCCAGTATTAGGGATTTTCTTAAACTTTTGTATCCTCAAGTGACCTTTTGTAGCTTTCGTCTTGTTCAAACTTTGAGTTCAAAAAGTTTGAATTGTGATCTATAGATGAGTTTCTACGAAGATGATAACTTCTTGACAACTTTGACAACTTTCTTCAATCTTGCAACCTTATCTCTAAAGGATCTTCAAGTCTCAAAACACCTAGATCTGCAATTTCACACATGAAAAAGGGAAAATGTTGATTTGTTAGTGGATAGGGGTTTGCATTGGTCAAACCCCATTTTGTTAATCAAACCTTCAAATGAAATGAAATAGAAAGAAGGAATGATGAATGAACAATATGCAATGTTGCAACTAACCAAACCCTTGAAATAAAGGTTGGAATCTTAGGTGAAATGACTCCAATGGACGTGGATATTGACTCTTGATTAAATGCTTGAAACTTGATCTTGAATTCTTGCTCGAATCATGAAACCTACATCACAAATATTAGCTCAAAATCAGACATGATGCATGGAGACTTTGACATGATACTTGAATCTTGAATATGGCTACAAATGCTTGATAACTTACTCTTGAATGCTCTTGTAAACTCTCTTGAAATTTCTCTTATGATAACTTGATGACTTGTAAATTTTCTAGGTGAAAATATGTGAAAAAACCTTGTATTTATAGTTGTTTATGCCAAATTTCCTAAAATTACAACACTACAAGCCGACATTAGATCTAGGAGTTTGAAATCCAGCCAAGAATTGAATTCAAAATACGTCCAAGCTAAAGAGGGACTCATATGCCAGTTGGTGCATATGAGTCCTAGTAGCCTAATCTTGGCACACAAATTTCAAGAAATGTTAAGTTCTATGCAATATTCAGGATCATGCCCCAAAACCTTAGAGGTGGGAATCATACACCCAAGATGGCATATGAGTCCCATATTACTAGATCTAGAACATACAACCCAAAAACATGAATTATGATTTGTCATTAGTTAAGTGTCAGGAATATCCTTCGAGAAATACATTAAATAAGGTTTGTGGATGCAAAATGGGACCAGATAATGCATAAAGAAGCCCAATTTTAGCAGGGAGGTCCCAAACAAGTGTGAAAATGTAAAGGGATACATTTTTCTACACTACACCTCCTATGTGAAGTTTCATAGATGTGGGATCAAATTGTGGTTTGTGGAACAACCTCCAAAATTTTAGCTTTGTGGAACCATAGGAGGTTGTTCAACCACTTTCTCTTTAGCTTTGTAAATTTGTTTTTATCTTAGGATGCATGGTAGGATTGCTTTAGTTGTCTCTTGTTTGTTTCTGGGAGATAGGAAAAGGATTGATCTTTGGTTGGTTTTGGTTATTTCGAATGTCTTTTGGTTCTATCATGGTTTCATCAAAGATAGGAGGCTCAATCATGGGTTGAGGCACATTTTGAAGGGATAATTTTTCTATGTGTTTCACCTTAAACTTTTGATAGGGTTTGAAAAAGAAGTCTTCATGGGGTTTAATAGGTTCAATAGGTTTGAGCCAAAAGAAATCCGATGAAAAGTTCCCATGAGAAGACACAGGATTGAAGCCACTATGGTGCACAGTAAATATTTAATTGTCACAGGGAAAATTTAAGCATTCATGCACAACTGACGGGATGACTTCCATGCAGTGTACCCATGGATAACCAAGCTTCACATGGAATTGATCCAATGTCAGGATAATGGAGAATGAGGCATCTAATTGTTTTGGTCCAACTTTTAAAGGAAGGATGATCGAACCAATCATAGGGCATATTAAACTATTATGCATTGTTATCCATGCTTTTAGTTTGTCAAATGTATCTTGATAAAATTCATGCACAAGTAAGAATTCTTCAGTGATCACATTCTCTCCACATACAAGATCAACTAATATCCGATTAGTGGGCTTATCATTGATTCGATCGGCTATGTAAAGAGGACCATAAGGTGTGTTTTTAATTATATATTTAGATGAGAAAGCAATGTCAAGAGGAATTTTAGTTCGGCCCTTACAAGGTTGAATTTAGATCAATCCAACCATAGCATCTACGTCATCATTCGTGTCAACATTCATCACATCATTCTTCTTATTTTCACTAGCTTTCACAAATGAAATATTTTGATTTGGAAAATAGGGTTGGAAAAGATTTGCAAGTTTTGGTTGGGAGGAGCAACAAACTTATTTCCTTGATCATTAACACCTGTAATTAGGATATGATTAGAATCAATGAGGTCTTGTACATGATGTTTAAGATGCTTACAATGTTCCATATCATGTCCATTTTTTCGGTGAAAATGACAATAGGAATTTGATCTAAAGTTTGTAATGGCTTATTACGATCAAGATTTTTAACAAGAGGTAAGTAAATCAAGTTCTTTTCTAGAAGTTTCATCATGGTGTTATGGAGGGTATTGGGTAAGGTAGTAAATTGTCTAGTTGTCCAATCCCCAAATGTAAAAGGAGTTGTCTTCTTTATAGCAACCACTTGGTATCAACATGTTGGGTTGGTTGAGGGGAATTTAGTTGAAGGAAGCCTTTATTTTGTTTCCTTAAAGGTTGGTAATTGTTTTGATTTATGGATTTGACTTTTCAAGATGGCTAGAGGTGGGTTTTGTTTCACAACTACTAACCGAGTTTTGATAATCACGAAGGGTAGTACACAAGTGTATGAAGGAAGGAAACTTCACCATGCCAAGCTTATATTGTATCTTAGTTTTTAAGTTCTCAATGAACATCCATTGAAGGTGAGGATCGGGAATTTTTACATTGAATTGGGAATAAAGCATTTGGTAGCGTGAAATAAAATCAGTAACCTTTTCATCATCCTTTTGCTTACATCTCATCAAATCAGCTAATGTCATATTAGCGGTCATGTGCAATTGGAAATGGTTAATAAAGGCCTCAACAAGTTCATTGAATGAATTAATTGAGTTATTCAATAAGGAGGAAAACCATTCTAAAGTAGTATCTTTCAAGGATTTAGGGAAAAGCTTACCCAAGAGCTTATCTTCAAGGAAAAATCACTACATAAGGCAATATAAGCGGAAACATGGTTAGAAGAATCTCCTTTCCCTCCATATTTCTCTAACCTAGGAATCTTTATACCTTGTGATATTGGCATTCTTGATATCTCCAAGGATAGGGGATTGCTTTTGACATAGTATTAAGGCTGGTCATTTTAATTTTGGTTTATGGTGAAAATTTGATTTTGAAGGGATGAAACATTTTGTAAGAGTTGGTTAAGGATGGTGTCATTGGTTGTATTTTGATATGTAGTTGAATATGGTGGAGGTGTATATGTGTTTGAAGTGGAAGTGAATGGAATACTTATAGGAGGTAAATTGGTAGGAGATATGATGTGAGATGCCACAAAGGTACAAATATTGCTAGTGGAAATACCCAAGGTATGAATGACATTACTAGTAGGTTGCATCGTTGTGATAACTTAAGGGTTGGTATAGGTAGGAATAGAGGAAATGGTTGTGGGAGGAGGAATTTTGGTTTCTCCTTGACTTTGAGTATTGTTCAAATTTTGAGCACAACTAGTCGTTGAGGTAAGATGTTTGTCAAAAATTTGAGCTAAGTCACAAGAAAGTTATATTCCTTGTTCACTTTCAATCATCCGGTGTATGTTATCTATGGTAGGAATAACAGTGTTGGAAATGTTTTTAGTACTCATTTAGTGTTGTAGGTTTTTCTAATTCTTCATGGATTTGGATTATGTTTTTTTGAGGGATACTATCAACCATTGTTTCAACACTTGTCATACTATTTGAAGGTAAAGAGTTGTCAAGGGTATGGTCCATACCTAGTGAACTAGTGTCAATTCTATGAGTGAAAGAGCTAGATAATACAAGATCCATGATAAGTGTGTTATTGTAGGATGATATGAGTCTCAAATTACGTATCACTATAATATTAGCAATAGGACACCAAGTTGTAAAGCTCATGAAAAGGACAATCAATGAATGCAAGATAAATACAATGAACACAATATAAATGATATGCTTTAATTCCAATTCTTATGTTTACAAATTCTTATGATATGAATAGAGAAGCACTTGGAAGATGAAGATGACTAAGAAAGACCTGAAAAATCTAAATTTTTCTAATACTAATGTGTACAAGGACTCATATGCTAGACCAGGCGATTTAGTCCCAATTAGAGTTTCTATGCTGAATCTGGAATCTACTACTGACAAACCAGAATCTATAAAAATCTGTTGAAAATAGGTACACTAGGACTCATACACCCAAGATGGTTATTTAGTCCCAGTATTAGGGTTTTTTTGGAACTTCTTTATCCTCGAGTGATCTTCAGTAGCTTTCATCTTGTCCCAATCTCTAAGTTTGAAAAGTTTTAATTACAATTTGTAGATGACTTTTCCATTAACATGAAAAATTCTTGACAACTTTGACAACTTTCTTCAATCTTACAACATTATCTTTAAAGGTTTTTCAAGTCTCAAAACACCTAGATTTTCAATCACACATGATGAGGGAAAAATGTGAATTTGTTAGTGGATAGGGGTTTTCCTTGGTCAAACCTCATTTTGGTAATCAAACCTTGAAATGAAATCAAATAGAAAGAAGGAATGATGAATGAACAGTATGCAATGTCGCAACTCACCAAACCCTTGAAATAAAGGTTGCAATCTTATGTGAAATGGCTCCAATAGATGTGGATCTTGACTCTTGATTGAATGCTTGAAATTTGATCTTGAATGCTTGCTTGAATCATGAAACCTTCACCACAAATGTTAGCTCAAAAACACACATGATGCATGGAGACTTTGACATAATGTTTGATAACTTACTCTTGAATGTTCTTGTAAACTCTCTTGAAAGTGCTCTTATTTGATGACTTGTAAATTTTCCAGGTGAAAATATGTGAAATAACCTTGTATTTATACTTGTTTATGCTAAATTTCTTGAAATTACAACACTATAAGCCGACATCAAATCTAGGAGAATGAAATTCTGTAAAGAATTGAATTCAAAATAGGCTCAAGCTAAAGTAGAACTCATACGCCAGTTGGGGCGTATGAGTTCTAGTATTCTAAGCTTGGGGCACAAATTTCAAGAAATATTAAGTTTTATGCAATATTTAGGATTAGGCCCCAAAACCTAGGTGGAACTCATATGCCCAAAGTGGTGTATGAGCCCCAAATCTCTAGATCCAGAACAAAGAACACAAAAACATGAATTATGACTGGTCATTAAATAAGTGGCAGGATTATCCTTAGAGAAATGCATTAAATAAGGCTTGTGGATGAAAAATAGGACCAAGTAAGGCATAAAGAATCCCAATTTTAGCAAGGAGGTCCCAAACAAGTGTAAAAATTTAAAGGGATACCTTTTTCTACACTACACCTCCTATAGGAAGTTTCATAGATGTGGGACCAAATTGTGGCTTGTAGAACAACCTCCAGAAATTTAGAAGCCGACTCTTCAAATTTTGGAAGAAAAGGAGAAGGAGATACAGGAAAGAAACATAGGTTGAGTATCCAAGAGTATCCATTAGTATCCATAAATATTTGGAGTATTTATAGATTACACAATTTTCAATATATTTATACAATTTTTTACCCAAGAGTATCCAAAATTTTAGTTGGATATTTGGGAGTATTACCTCCATTCAATGATAAAGCATTATACAAAATTAAAAGGTGAGCAAAGATACTCTAGGAGGACTTCAAAATAGTGGTTACTTTAGATTATTTTTTTAGACAGGATAGAAAAAACAATGAACAACTAAGGTTTCATCAAACCTTAACAAATATAAGGGATAGAAACCCTATAATTGATGATTGATTATTACTTATGAAATGATCAAATACAAAACTTGATGCAATAAACAGTGAATAATTTAAAAATAATATTCATTTTTTTCAACAATGATAATGTTCACAATTATAATAGGAAAAAGTTATATTTATTATCAAATCCAGTTGTCAGAAGCATTGCAACAAAAGTTGGAAGTATTATTGTCACAGATGGAAGTGGACACGAAGAACTCGATATGGAGTTATTACTTAGTAATAATATGAGAGTAATGTTAACATCAAACTTATGGATAGAATCAGGACTTGTAAATGGAGCTCTTGGATATAATCAAAAATATTGTATATAGACCTAAAATTGGACCTCCATAACCACCAACATATGTACTTGTAGAATTTGATAGTTACTCTAGAATACCATTTCATATCACCATCTGTGTATAGTTCCAATTATAGCAATTGAAATAGATAGCACAAAATAATTTCCATTATGATTACCTTAGGCTTTAACAATACACAAGTCACAAGGATTTACCCTTCAAAAAGCCAATATTGATATAGGACCAAGTAAAAAAACTGATTTGGTAATTTCTCATGTAAAGTCTTTAAAAAGACTAAGAAATATGCCACCATTCACATATGACAGATATGAAAAATGAAAAAGGGAAAACAAGTTGCAAGAAGAAAGACATAGGAAAACAGGCTAAAAGACTTACAAATCACTTAATTTAAAACATTATTATAACATTTTTCATGTAATTACAATTTAAATAAATAATATAATGTATTCATTATATTTTCATAGTATTGATAATCCATTCAATGTAGAAAAATCACAGCACAACAATGAATCTTTAATTAATAAAATATAATAATAATTATATGATTATAATATAATAATGTTAATATTTATATAATAATATAATACAATTATATAATTTAATAAATATATTATAATAATATCTTGTTTACTTGAGATAAGAATAGCGCAGAGGAGCAACGAGCAGGTGCGAAGGAGCGATGAGGAGTGCAGGTCGGGCGAGCAGGTGCGTAAAGTCGAGGCAAATGCAAGGGATGACAATGGTGCTAGTGACACCATGGAGCAGGATAAGTCTACCAAGGTGTGTGGGGTTTCTAGAAACCTCCATCTGAAATAAAATCATGCTTGATGTCAGCTTCCCCCCTACTTTGGACAATCGTGGTTCATCTAAGAGGATTGTAGATGCTTCGTCCCCTCCCCCTCTGCCTTCTAGCGGTGAGGCTATTGAGCGTGTGGAGACCTACAAGGAGTGTAAATAAGATTCTAATCCTACACATTCTTGCAATGATTACTAGGCTATAAATCACTCATTTTAAAATCTTGCATTGGTGCTTGTCCTCGATTGGTGGCACATGACGCTTTAGATGGGTGCCAC